>QANZ01019839.1:0-31671 GCA_003254925.1 Chamaecrista fasciculata
AAGTCTGAATTATCAAGAAGGAGTTCTTGAAATTCAGAGGTTTGTAGATTGGTCCCAGAAATTCTTTTGAGAAAAGAATTTGGAGGCTAGCACCTCGGTGGTCAATGAAACTGTTCGTGTGGATTACTGGCAGAGGGAGAACTCTGGGAGTGGATCCGTGGAACTCGCCCCGTACAACCATCAGTTTGGAACTCTGAGGTATAACACTAACCAAAAGTTTTAAATTCTACTAGCGGATCCGTTCGGGAATCATAGGACCTAGGCGTTTTTATTTAATTTTATTTTTGCTTCCGCTGCCTTAGGCGCCTAGGATTCCCAACAGAGTAAACCCCTTTTGCAACTAGCCTCGCCTTGAAGATACTGACGTTGTCATCCATGTCGGTTTTCTCCTCAAAACCCACTTGCACCCTACGGGTTTTACCCCTTCAGGTGGAGCGACCAAGGTCCATACCGTGTTGTCGTACATAGATTGCATCTCAGCCTTCATGGCTTCAACCCATTTCTAGAGTTGGGATCCACGATAGCTTCTTGATAGGTGGTAGGCACACCACGCTCCATGAGCAACACGTCTTTGTTTTCAGTCACCAAAGATCCATATCTTTGTGGCTGACAACGTGTTCCATCAGAACTTCGTTGTCCTTGTGTTATTAGAGGAGCTTTCCACAACACCTTCTGGTTCTTCTCTAGTTTCCGTCTGCGCCTCTGAAGTGCCTTGTGGATCTTGAACTCCTTCAAGATCTACCTTACTCCCACTGTTTCTTTTGGAAACAAGATCCTTCTCTAAAAAGAATCGTCTTCTGACTACAAACAGTTTGTTGTCAGATGGGCAGTAAACATAGTATCCCCTCGTTTCCTTGGGGTACCCTACAAGCACCTTTTGGGAGATAGTTTATCGTTTGCTTAACGTAAACTTCACATCCCCAAATTTTGAGATAAGACACTATGGGGCTCTTCCCACTCCATATCTCATATGGTGTCTTCTCAACTGCCTTAGACGGAACACGGTTAAGTGTGAACGCGGCAGCTTCTAAAGCATATCCCCAAAAGGATGGCAGAAGATCAGCTTGACTCATCATAGATCGAACCATATCTAATAGAGTTCGATTCCTCCTGTCGGAAACACCATCCCCATGGGGTTTCAGAAGGGGTAAGTCGTGAGACCATCTCACAGCTTCTAAGATGATCAACAAAATCTTGACTCAAATACTCGTCTTCTTGATCTGATCGAAGGACTTTGATTTTCTTGTCAAGTTAGTTCTCTACTTCACTTTGAAATCTCTATTTCAAAAGACTCCGACTTATGCTTTAATAGGTAGCCGTAGTCAATTCTATTGAAGCAGTTAGTAAGAGTAACCACCTTCAGCTTGGGTACTCATGGGTCCACGTACATCACTATGTATGATCCCCTATAAGTTCGATGCCCTCTCACTATGGCCAGTGAAAGGCACCTTTGTCATTTTTCCAAGTAAACAGGACTCGCAAGCATCATATGATTCAAAATCAAATGAGCTTAGAAGTCCATCTCTATGGAGCTTCTCTAGGCGTTTCTCGTTTATATGGCTTAAACGACAATGCCAAAGGTATGTAGGATTAGATTCACTAATCTTAATCCTTTTCGTATCGACGTTATAGATTTTGTCATCGTGTTGTTGTTCCAATTTCAAGACGTGATGTTTATCTTGCAAATCACATAAGCAAATAAACATCATCTTCATAAATCGAACACCATTCTTTTCAGTTAACACATGCAAAACCTTCCTTATCAAATAAGAAAAAGAAGCATTGTTTGAACTTTAAAGAAGGTACATGATAACAATAAGCCCAGAGGGCAAAACAAGCTCGCATATTCCCACAGCAATAGCAGCAACCCTTGCTCTATTGCCCACTCGTAGGTCCATCTCGCTTCTGTCCAGCTTTCTACTGTCTCTAAGACCCTTCACATCAAATGTGAAAACCACATGTTGTATCTAATACCCAAGCGGTTATAGTAGACAAGTGAACGTCTATAACGAAGATACCAGAAGTAGAGATCTTATCTCTCCTTTTATTCTTTTGATCTTCCCAATACAATTTGCAATTTCTTAAAAGGCAAATCGCATCCTTTGAAGGCCTTGCCTTCTTGGTAGGTAGTGGGTTAGGCTCAGCCGCTGGCTTGGTCCTACCAAACTCGGCGTCTCCTTTCCTCTTTCCTTTGCCCTTCCCCATCCCCTGGTTCTGGAACGTTTCCCTGAGATGTGTGACCATCTCAACAGCCGACAATGTTCCCGTGTTCAACTCTTTGAACCATCGTGGCTAGCATCAGGCAAGCAACGTCCACAGAGTCATTGAAGTGCTTCTCTAAGCAGTTCTTTGAGCTCTTGCAGCGTCCTTGGCATGCTCTTCGGGGGAGGGATTTCTAGGACATAAAGTTTCCTTCGTTGGGTGAGAACAGTTCTCTAATTACAAAACCAATCAAGGAAGTCAACAGCTTCCTTTGTTGGGTGAGAACAATTCTCAAATTACGATACCAGTTAAGGAATTTTGTCCCAGACAATTTATCCTTCTCAAGGATAGATCGCAGTAATAACGTTGAACTTATTAATTGCCATTGATTCTACAACTAAGATATGAAAAGTTTAATTTAGCAGGAAAAATATATCCACCATTTCATAAAACCCAGTGAAATTTATTATTAGTGGCTAAGATCCATATTTCACCAAAGTTTACCGTCGCTGAGGGCGATCATGCACTCTTTGGTTATTTAGGTAGGTAACTCCTTACCAATCACATCTCTATGTGACTCTTAGATCCTTATGGGACTGTATCATCATATGATACTTATTATGGCATGTTTATCCCATCTAATGCCTTGAGGTCCAAAACCGTTTTGATAACCCAATTAAGTCACACGGTAAAACATGTGAATGGCTAGATTCAAAACAACGAGGCCAAAGCCCAATCCCATATCATCAAGGCCCAACTAAACACGTGTCGCTGAGGGCGATCACCGCATTTAAAGAACCAGGATTTCAACAGGCGTCGTGTTGAAACTCCCATTCACCCGTGTCTCCTCAAGGTCAAGGCAGATACGTGTCGCTGAGGGCGATCACCGCTCCATGATGAACAAGATTTTGACAGGGTGTTTTAGCAACGGCATTAAAACTTAAGATTCTCTAAAAGGGTTTGATTTTTATTTATTAAAATGTTCTGTTTTATAGTTTAATTTCAAAACTCCTTTGAAAATTAAACGAGTCATGCCACATGTTTATTACCCCATGTATCTCATACATATAAACATGTGCCCGGATTTTGTATCGTATACAAAATCCCACGCTCGTATCGTATACATGGTTGTAGCGCGATATATATATATATAGCATGTAAAAATTTGCACCCTAAACATACATCTAGCGCATCACATACAACTAAACGTAAAAATATACACCGTGTTTAGATATGGCCCATCTACCCTAGAATTCTCCCAAGCCAATGAAAGAACTTTTCTAAAAAGAAAAATAAAATTACACGTGGATAAACCCCAGTTACATTGAGGTATAAACTGAAAGTAAATTTACATAAGAGTAGAGGGAGACGACACACAGGCCGTATTTACCGAAATAAACCTCCTAGAGCCATATCCAACACCACACAATTCAAATATGAACAATTCATACAATTATGTCAAACACGGCATACAACACATATATTAAAAACCATTTTTAAAATTGTGTTCAATTTAGGGTCTGTGCAATTTTAACATGCCTTTTCTTGAGATTAGGCATTTTCTCAATAATTATAAAATTCAGGAATCTCATTCAAGAATTTTAAATTATTGACCCCCAAAAATTTTAAAATTCATAATTTTAATAAATTTTGAGCCACCTCTATAATATTATAATTAAAACACTTTTAACTATAATTATAAAGGATTTTCGATTTTGGCCTTAAAACTCAAGAAAATTTTTCCAATCGATCCAATCGATTCCATATGTATCATATACATATAATTTGCACCTTTTTCTGTAGATTGAATGTTTAAGAAAAACGTTCGGTGGATTTTTGTAAAACCAAAAACGGTGATTGAAAGCGGTAAACACACATACCATACATCACATGTACAAATAAATAGTTTTAAATCCTAGAACTAGCGTGGCTTTGATACCACTGTTGGGAATTCTAGGCGCCTAACGCAGCGGAAGCAAATATAAAATTAAAATAAAAACGCGCCAAGTCCTAAAATTCCCGAACAGATCCGCTAGTAGAATTTAAAACCTGTTAAGATAGTGGTATACCTCACGAGTTTCAATCGGTTGGTTGTACAAGGCGTGTCCTAGGAGTCCACTCACAGCGTTCTCCCTCTGCCGGTGATCCACACGAACAGTTTCTCGGGCACCAAGGTGCTAGCCTTCCGTTCTTTTCTCCAAAAGAACCAGGGACCAATCTACAGTGACTTTGACTTCAAGAACTCCTTCTTGAATCAAACAAGGTGGCGCAAAAGGAAAGCCCCAACAAGAACTCCTTCTTGTTTTTCCTTCTCTCACAAACCCTAATTTTGGTAACCTCAAATCGAATTTCCTAACTCCTTAGGCAAACTCGATTTTTCCTCTCTCAACTCTTGAGAGCCAAAATTTTTCCTCACTTGGAAAGCTAGGTTTTTTGAGAATGGCGATTTTCTATCTCTCTCTAGAAGGAGGAAGACAAAAATCACAAATGAGCTATCTCTCTTACCCTTAGGCGCCTAGCCTAGGGTTTCTTATAATTATATTTAGAGCATTATTATAATTCTAAATTATAATAATATGGCTTCATGAATTGAATTTACAATTAAAATATTACCATAATATTTAATTTAAATTCAAATCGTAATCTTAGAGAATCAAATGAGAGATCAAATCTCCCCTAAAGATCCACCAAGATGGCGCCATGCTCCCTTATATTATCTTTGGAATTTTATAAATCAAAAACCTTCCCAACTCTTAGGAAGTCATGGTTCTCCAAAGATCCTGATTTGAGATCTCACCAAATCTATTTGAATTCAAATCTTTTGATATCTCCATCAAATCTTTTGAATTCAAATTCATGAATTAAATTAATAAAACAATTTTATTAATCTAAATTCATCCGATGAGGTGCCACCCTCGTATATATATTGGGGAATTTTATAAATCAATAATTTCCTAACTTTTAGGAATCTTATCTGATTTATTTTCCCTAATATTTTAATTGTAAATAATTAATCCCCATTAATCATTTAACAATTATTATATTTAAACTTGTCTCACAAATTTAAATATTTCACAACTGTAGATTAATTAAGACAAGACTTAATGTCCCAGACATTTCGTTGTGTCTTAAATCGTGCCACCGGAGCGACCCACGAATCAACCCTAATTCGTGTCCCTTTTAAACGGTGTCCTGATCCTGCTCATGTGTGACCCAGCAGGCCCCACATGAAGTTGGCAGTAAGCCATCTCTATGACCCACAAGTCGTGAGCGGACTCTAGCAAGCCATCACGACTACCCACAACACGTGAGTTATCGTTTTTTACCAAAACCGACTTAACCTTAGTACCACCTTGTCATAGACCCTATTGTCACACGATATCATGGTCATGGATTAGGCACAGGAAAGTCATCCATAATCCAAACCTCAACTTTCTCGATTTCCTGAGTAAGTCCCAAATCCCAGCGTGGCCACGCATTTCCTAGACAGACTCATCGAGGGCGCCAGCTAGATATCTCCCATTTAATGAGGGACAAAATCCCATCTTGGTCAATCCACATTCCTCAGCACGACAATCAACCAAACCCGTACTTAGCCCTTATGGCTACCCTGCTACGGGCAACGTTAGACTAAGCCAAAGTCTGACAACTGCAACGCCGGAATAATGATGACCTCAGGTCTAAGGCATCGTGACAGGTGTACAAGAGAGGCAAGCTGATGACTTAACCCATGCAGGACTCTCCGGGTCAGTCCAGCAACTCGTAACCCCTTATGTAATTGCACCATGACTCTCGTCCCAGCATTTAGTGCATGCATCTCTATGCATCGAGGTCATGCTGGTCTTAGTTCATTTTCGCTCCCACGAAAACAATCGACCAGGGACAGATTTAGATTAATTATCTCATAATTAATCAGGGACTATTATCATAGTAAACATGCTAATAATATGATAACCATTAATTTATCTCCATAAATTAATCAATATGTTCAAAACATATTTATAAAATGATTGGCCCTAGGGCACAATCTCCAACACTTAGGACTTTGCACTCCTGAGCAAAGGTAAGACTAAAGAGAAACTATGCATGGAAAAGACACAATCTATCTACCATATCCGACAAGGTAACAACAACATGCATGAACCCAAACTAAAGAGTAGACCGAATTTAGACAACTTAAACTAATACATTCAAGAGAATTCTCAATGATCATGTAGCAAGTGTATACACTCAACTCACTTAGGAAGATATCACTCAAGCCACAATAGCAAAGCAACAACCATAAGCTTGAAAGAGCTCTAAATCTCCACTATAGATGCATAACATGAATGATCAAGAGGTCTTATGCGGGTTGTAATGATGGGAAAGGCCAAAATGGAAAAGAGAATGATGAAAGCAAATGAGTGAAGGAAAGATGCAAGAATTGACCTCAAGACTTAAAAACAACGAAACCCACAACAAACTCATCCCAAAGGGCTAAAAGAATTACCAAGCTCTTTTCAACTTTTTCTTTTCTTTTCTTTCTCATGAGAATTCCCTTTCTTTGTTTTTACTTTTGTGCACTTTATCGGCCTTGATTCATCATATTTTCCTTACTAAACACACAAGGCTTTTATTTTCACTCTTTTTATACTTCTTTTTCTTTCTTTTCCTTTTTTTTCTTGCTTGGCAATACCGTCCGGACACCCAAAAAGGACAATAACACAACAACAAAACACTAAAAAGAAAAAAAATAACGAAAAACACGAAAGAGGTCAAAACTCGCATGAAAGGCACAAAATGGAGAGCAAAGGAAAGTGTTTAGGCTTGTGTATGGATGAAGGGTAGGAATGAATGCCTCTATCATATCAAACATGAAAATGCACATCAAGCTTCAATTCCGAATGCAATCAAGTTCTAGTGCAACTAAGCTATTGGACTAAAAATGCACTCAAAAGCAAGAATGAAGATCAATTCAGGCTCAAAACTTCCATAGGGTAAAGGTCTCTCAAACATGATCAGAAGAACTCAAATGAATAAAACAGCTCAAGACAGTCTCAAAACAGTCACTAATCAGTCTAAAGCACATAAATGAGTTGTAACCATATGAAACAGGCAAACAGATCACATCAAGAGCATACTTGATATTCTCCCTAAACTTAACTAAACTCAGGAAAACATAATCAAAAGCAGAGTTCATCAATCAAATCAGTCCATAACATGCAGAACAGGAGCACAAGACAAACAGAAATGCCAGAAACAAAGGGAGACAGCTAAAGCATACCCAAACAAAGAAACCCAAAAAAAAAAAATTAGCTGGAGCCAAAATCCACCAATGGTGCCTCGCCCCCACACTTAAAATGCTGCATTGTCCTCAATGTAGAAGACAATGGAAAAAATGGGAAAGACAATCAAGCAGCTACAAAACAACTCAGAAAACAGACTACTCAGCAGAGCACCAGACAATTATTCAGACTACAACAAACTACTCCTAAGAACTACTCATAGAATTCCTCCCCCACACTTCAGATCAGACAATCAGCTCAGCAGAGTAAAAAGCTAAGTGGGGAAAGGAAGAGATACAACCTGATCAATCTGGCTGCAAATTTTGCTTGAAGATCCAGAGGGGTAGAAGACGTCTTCTCTGCAGGGAACCCAGAATGTTCCCCTCCCTCTGATAAGCAAACTCCTTGGTCCTTACTTCCTTCACTCCTATATCACACAAAGAAATAAAATCATATAAGCATGGTGGTGTGTAAAAAGAGTGAGAAGGAATAACAAATTCAACATTAAAAAGAGGAGGAGTAAGAAGTGATTCTATTTTTGTGTCAAGTTGCTCAGAACTTGGGGGTAGTAGTGGTGTGGGTGATTCTTCTTCTTCTTGCTCAGGTTCCAACACCCCAGTCTCCTTGGAAACTTCAGTTGTTTCCAAGGTACTTATATCTGTTGGAGATTGTGCCCTAGGGCCAATCATTTTATGTAAATATGTTGTGAACATATTATTAATTTATGGAAGATAAATTAATGTGTTATCATGTTATTAGCATGTTTACTATGATAACGTCCATGATTAATTATGAGATAATTAATCTAAATCTGTCCCTGATCGATTGTTTTCGTGGGAGCGAAAATGAACTAAGACCAGCATGACCTCGGTGCATAGAGATGCATGCACTAGATGTTGGGACGAGAGTCATGGTGCAATTATGTAAGGTGGTTACGAGTTGCTGGATTGTCCCGGAGAGTCCTGCATGGGTTTAGTCATCAGCTTGCCTCTCCTTGTACGCCTGTAGCGATGCCTTAGACCTGAGGTCATCATTATTCCGGCGTTGCAATTGTCAGACTTTGGCTTAGTCTAACGCTGCCCGTAACAGGGTAGCCATAAGGGCTAAGTATGGGTTTGGTTGATTGTCGTGCTGAGGAATGTGGATTGGCCAAAATGGGATTTTGTTCCTCATTAGATGAGAGATATCTAACTGGCGCCCTCGATGAGTCTGTCCAGGGAAAAGAGTGGCCACTCAAGAATTGGGACTTACTCAGGGAATCGAGAAAGTTGTGGTTTGGATTATGGATGACTTTACTGTGCCTAGTCCATGACCAAGATATCGTAGGATAATAGGATCTCTGACACGGAGGTACTGAGGTTAAGTCGTTTTAGTAAAAACGATAACTCACGTGTTTTGGGTAGTTGTGATGGCTTGCTAGAGTCTGCTCACGACTTGTAGGTCATGGGAATGACCTGCTGCCAACTTCACGTGGGGCCTGCTGGGTCACACACGAGCAGAAACAAAACACCATTTGAAAGGGACACGAATTAGGGTTAATTCGTGGGTCACTACGGTGACACGATTTAAGACACAGAGGAAATGTCTGGGACATTAGGTCTTGTCTTAATTGATCTACAGATGTGTAATATTTAGATTTGTGGGACAAATTTAAATATAATAATTGTTTAATAATTAATGGGGATTAATTATTTACAATTAAAATATTAGGGAAAATAATTCAGATAATGTTCCTAAGAGTTAGGAAATTATTGAATTATAAAATTCCTAATAATAAGATGAGGGTGGCGCCTCTTAAGGTTTATTTGGATAAATAAAATAGTTTTATTAATTCAAATAAAAAGTTTGTATTCAAAATATTTGATGGAGATATCAAAAGATTTGATTTAAACAGATTTGGTGAGATCTCCTCTCAGAATCTTTGGTAAATCATAAATTAAGGAAAGTTTTTTATTTATAAAATTCCAAGGAAAAGGGAGAGGGAGATGGCGCCATCTTGGTGGGTCCCAAGGAGAGATATGATCTCTCATTTGATTCTCCAAGATTGCAGTTTGAATTTAAATTAAAATATTAAGGTAATATTTTAATTATAAATTCAAGTCCTAAAATAATTATATTATCAGAATATCTTGATTTTAGGAATAATTAAATCACCAAATTTTTGTCTATAAATATATGGGCAAGTCGACTTGCCCAAGTAAGCAAGTATACAACCCTAGTTTTGATTTTCTTCTTCCTAGAAGAGAGAGAGAAAATCGCACCTTTGCACCCAAGAAAGAGAAAAATCGACTTTTCTCTAAGAGTTAGAGAAAATCGATCAAGCTCCATAATTAGGGTTTGTGAGAGAAGAAAAGGCAAGAAGGAGTTCTTGTGGGGGGTTTCTTCTAAGCGCCACCTCAATTGTTGTGTCAAGAAGGAGTTCTTGAGTTCAGAGGTCTGTAGATTGGTCCCTAGTTCTTTTGGAGAAAAGAACTGAAGGCTAGCACCTCGGTGTTCAAAGAAACTGTTCGTGTGGATTACTGGCAGAGGGAGAACGCTGGGAGTGGGCTCCTTGGATTCGCCTTGTTCAACCATCAGATTGAAACTCGTGAGGTATACCACTATCTAAAAGTTTTAAATTCTGCTAGCGGATCCGTTCGGGAATTCTAGGACCTAGGCATTTAATTTTTATCGTTTTATCTTTGCTTCCGCTGCTTTAGGCGCCTAGGATTCCCAACAATATCTTGCTTGGGTGATGGAACTATGCAAACTACTTTTTTAAGCTCTTCTTCTTCTTGGTCCAACTCTGTGGCCTCTTCGAGAATCATAAATGGTTCCTTGGAGCTGAGCAACGAATTCTCATTGACGGGCAGGGAAGAAAAAGGAAGAGTGAGAGGAACAATCTCTTCATCAACTACAATGATCTCCTCCTCGTCCTCACTATCTTCTTCACTTGGTAAATTGTGCACCACATCTAGTTGCTTGCTCAAGTCATAGGCAGGTTGTAACACAAAGTCCTCTAGATGTTGCTTGCCCAATCCTTTAAGTTGAGAGGAGGGGGCTTCTACATACTTCTCTAGAGCATGAGGACTTTCACCCAAGCTTTCATCATATTTTGAGTTCATATCCGCCATTCCTTTCATGAAAAGTTGTGAAATTTCATTAAGACTTGTTGGCGGTGATGAGTCTTGGATGGAAGGCGCCATGGTCGGGAGGTTGTGGCTTCCAAATTGATTTGAGGGCTCCCATGGATAGCTAGGGGCTCCATGATTATACTCATCCTCCCATTGAAAATTGTGTTGACCATTCCATCCAAAGGTGGTGTTATTAGATTGATTACCCAATTGATATTGTTTTCTCGATGATTGATGGTTTGAGGGTGGGACTTCTCTATATTGTGTCGAGTAATCATTGCACCTATAAGAAAAAGAATTAAAACAATCATTAGAAAAATCAAATGACCCATGATAAGAATTAGAAGAATAATGAATTAAGATTAGAAAACAATCTCCAGAAAATCACCAAACAAGACTTCCAAATAACTCGAATTTTATCTTTTCAAACTACCAAAAAGAACTAAACAAAATTATAAACTAAACATAACTATACCAAAAATCAAAGGAACTATAAACAAAAACAAGCAAAAAAAATCCAAAAACAACCTACTAGAACCTAGAACCGCTTAGGGACTCACGAGGAGTCCCCAGCAACGGCGCCACTTTTGATCGCGCATGTCGCAATGCGCACCAAAAAGACCGGCTAAATATGTAGTATAATGATACTCGTCGGATCGTATTCTCTTAGGGACACCCCGAATGTGGAGTACGAGCGATTCAAGGCACAAGAAATGATCGATTTGGCTTTAAAAATTTTAAACAAACTAAGAAATGCCGGTAAAAGTGTATTTGTTTAAGAACTAAAGCAAAACTATGAATAAGGGACTAAACTGAATACGAGACAAAACTATGAAAGTGGGTAAAACATGGAAAAATACTTGGAGTTATCGGATGACTAAGCTATCATTGCACCACAAATGATATAGGAAATTCATACTCAGGGACCAAATTGACGTTGCCATGAAAACTCATAGAAAATATTAATTAACCCAATTAATTAGCTCTTAAACAAGTGACT
Organism: Chamaecrista fasciculata; assembly: GCA_003254925.1. Lineage (NCBI taxonomy): Eukaryota > Viridiplantae > Streptophyta > Magnoliopsida > Fabales > Fabaceae > Chamaecrista > Chamaecrista fasciculata. Next base: position 11,580 of record QANZ01019839.1, read on the forward strand.
AATCAACCTAATAAACTAATCCACATCCCAATTAAGTCAAGATAGTTCCTAGAGCTAGTCCAATTGACAATTAAACAACCATCAATTAAGATTATCACAATCAACACTATCACGATAGAGCTTAACAACGAAGAGTATCGATTAAAGAGTCAAATGTGAAATAATCAAGAACAAACTCAGAGAACATAATCAATATCATCAACTACATCAGAAATCTAAGTCAAGTTAAACAACTAAACTAGAATCCCAAATAGACAAGACGATAAACTAAGAAAAACTCCCTAGACGATAGAATCCGGTGCTCTAGCTTCATCATCCACCAAGCAAGGTTCTTAGCCGACCATTGGTGGAGAGACGCCGGAGCTGCACTCCCAAACCTCAGTTTCGGCCATGGAGGGTGGTTGAGAATGAAGGAGACGAAGTGGAGAAGTAGAGGGACGAGTTGGATGCTTGGTGAGGTGAGAATGATGTGTGAATGAGGGTTTTAGGTGGATATATGTTAAATGATGAGTTGGGTCGGTTTAGGAACAATATTTTGGGTCCTTAGGGTTTAGTTTCGGGTAAAATGAGTGAAAGATCGGGTTGGGTTTGCAAAAATACGAAATCAGCATGAAAAATCGCGACAAGGCCGTTGGAAAGCCGCTACTGTGCATGGCGGCGGACCAACGGCCTAAGGCGCTGTAATTGAGGCCGTTGGAAAGCCGTCACGGTAAGAGGAGGCTTTCCAACGGCCTAGTCTAAAATAATGGTGTTTTGCCTTCGTTTTGCTCCCGACTTCATTCCGCTTCGATCCCGGCCTTCTTCCACTTCAATCCTTGGGTCTTTGGCTCCTAAAAACTTACAATTTCACTGAGATAAACATGTAAAACCTCAAGATATAATTAAACATTTAAAACATGAGAGAATTACACTAAAAACCGATAAAATGACCAAAATGCAATTGTAATCTCAATGCAATAATTATCATATCTAGAGGCCTAAAACACCCAATATAGGTTATGAAACATCACAAAACACATCCAAAGACCTCTAGATAGCATGGTATAAATTGGCTCGATCACCAAGCTAGAGGTGGTTACTCATACTTCATTACGTTTACTGACGACTTCAGTAGGTATGACTACGTCTAACTAATGAAGCACAAGTCAAAGTCTTTTGAAATGTTCAAGAGATTTAAAAGTGAAGTAGAGAACCAACTTGGCAAGAAAATCAAAGTCCTTCGATCCGATCGAGGAGGCAAATATTTGAGCCAAGAATTTATTGATCATCTTAGAAGTTGTGGGATAGTCTCACAACTTACTCCTCCTAGAACTCCACAGTGGAATGGTGTTTCTGAGAGAAGGAATCGAACTTTATTGGATATGGTTTGATCTATGATGAGTCAAGCTGATCTTCCACCATCCTTTTGGGGGTATGCTTTAGAAGCTGCTGTGTTCACACTTAACCGTGTTCTGTCTAAGGCAGTTGAGAAGACACCATATGAGATATGGAAGGCGAAGAGTCCCAATTTGTCTTACCTCAAAGTTTGGGGATGTGAAGTTTATGTTAAGCAACAGCCTAACGATAAACTGTCTCCCAAATCCCTCAAGTGTCTGTTTGTGGGATACCCCAAGGAAACGAGGGGGTATTATGTCTACTACCCATTTGACAACAAAGTGTTTGTAGTCAGAAGTGGATTCTTTCTAGAAAAGGATCTTGTTTCCAAAAGAAACAGTGGGAGTAAGATAGATCTTGAAGAGGTTTAAGATCCACAAGACACTTCAGAGGCGCAGACGGAAACTGGAGAAGAGTCACAAGATGTTGTGGAAGCTCCTCCAGTAACACAAGAACCACGAAGGTCTGATAGAACACGTTTTCAGCCTCAAAGATATGGATTTTGCCTCAAAGATATGGATTTTTTATGACTGAGAACAAGGATGTGTTGCTCATGGAGCGTGGTGAGCCTACCACCTATCAAGAGGCCATTGTGAATCCCAACTCTGAGAAATGGGTTGAAGCCATGAAGGCTGAGATGCAGTCCATGTATGACAACAAGGTATGGACCTTGGTTGATGCACCTGAAGGTGTAAAAGCCGTAGGGTGCAAGTGGGTTTTCAAGGAGAAAACCGACATGGATGGTAACGTCAATGTCTTCAAGGCGAGGCTAGTTGCAAAGGGGTTTACTCAACGTCATGGTATTGACTATGATGAAACGTTTTCCCCAGTTGCGATGGCCAAGTCCATAAGGATCCTCCTTGCGATAGCCGCATATTACGACTATGAGATATGGCAAATGGACGTCAAAACAGCATTCCTTAATGGAAGGCTGCTCGAGGATGTGTACATGACACAACCTGAGGGGTTTGTATGTCCAGAGGAACCAGGAAAGGTGTGCAAGCTTCAGAGATCCATTTATGGATTGAAGCAAGCCTCCCGGAGTTGGAATCATCGTTTTGATGAAGTAGTCAAAGAGTTTGGCTTCTCACAAAACTCTGATGAACCTTGTGTTTACAAGAAGGTTAGTGGGAGCACAATTGTGTTCTTGGTGCTTTATGTCGATGACATATTGCTCATTGGAAATGATATTCCAACCTTGGAGATTGTAAAATCTTGGTTGGGAAAATCATTCTCAATGAAGGACTTAGGAGAAGCTGCCTATATTCTAGGCATCAAGATCTATAGAGATAGATCTCGAAGGCTTCTTGGATTAAGTCAGAGTACATACTTGGATAAGGTACTGAATCGGTTCAGTATGCAAGATTCCAAGAAGGAATTCATTCCGATGAAGCATGGTTTGACCCTGAGCAAGAAACAGTGTCCCAAGACACTTGTTGAGCGAGGGCGCATGAGTGGCATCCCTTATGCTTCGGCAATAGGATCCATCATGTATGCCATGCTGTGTACTCGACCCGATGTGTCGTTTGCCCTGAGCATGACGAGCTGGTTCGAACAAGACCCTGGTGAGGATCATTGGACCATTGTCAAAAACATCCTTAAGTACTTGAGAAGAACTAAGGATGAATTCTTGGTATACGGTGGAACTGATGAGGAGCTATGTGTAAAGGGTTACACAGACGCCAGTTTCCAAACCGACCAAGATGATTTCAAATCACAGTCCGGATATGTGTTTCTCCTGAACGGTGGCAGCGTGAGTTGGAAGAGTTCCAAGCAGAGCACGATTGCTGATTCTACAACGGAGTCTGAGTACATAACAGCATCAGATGCAGCAAAGGAGGCTGTGTGGATTAGAAAGTTCGTTTCTGAGCTTGGTGTGGTTCCGACCATTGCTTATCTCATTACCTTGTATTGTGACAATAGCGGGGCTATTGCACAAGCCAAGGAGCCACGGTCCCATCAAAGGACCAAACATATACTCAGGCGTTTTCACCTTGTCAGAGAGATGATTGACAGAAGTTATGAAAAGATATGCAAAGTAGCAGACGAGGATAATGTTGTCGATCCTCTTAAGAAACCCCTAGCACGGGTCTTACATGAATGCCATGTAATGTCAATGGAGATTAGACACATTAATGGATGTTCCTAGTGTAGGAACAGTTTGATTAATGATTGTACCTAGTGCAAGTGAGAGTCTGTTGGAGATTGTGCCCTAGGGCCAATCATTTTAAGTATATGTTTTGAACATATGTTTGATTAATTTATAGTTGATAAATTATGTTGTTATCATATTATTAGCATGTTTACTATGATAGCGTCCTTGATTAATTATAAAATAATTAATCTAAATCTGTCCCTGGTCGCTCATTCAAGTGGGAACTTGAAATGAACTAAGACCAGCATGACCTCGGTGTATAGAGATACATGCACTAGATGCTTTACGAGAGTCATGGTGCAATTATGTAAGGGGTTACAAGTTGCTGGACCGACCCGGAGAGTCCTACATGGGTTTAGTCATTAGCTAGCCTCTCCTGTACACTTGTCACGATGCCTTAGACCTGAGGTCTTGACTATTCCGGCATTGTAGTTGTCGAACTTTGGCCTACTCCAACGTTGCCCGTAGCAGGGTAGCCATACAGGCTAGGTAAGAATTTGGTTGATTACAGTGCTGAGGAATGTGGTTGACCAAGATGGAATTTTGTCCCTCATAGAGATGAGAGATATCTAACTGGCGCCCTCGATGAGTTTGTCCAAGGAAAGAGTGGCCACTCAAGAAAATGGGACTAACTCAGGAAATCGAGAAAGTTGTGGTTTGGATTAAGGATGACTTTCCCGTACCTTATCCAGAACCAAGATATCGTGTGACATTAGGGTCTATGACAAGGTGGTACTAAGGTTAAATCGGTTTTTGATAAAACGATAACTCACGTGTTTTGGGTAGTCGTGATGGCTTGTTAAAGTCCGCTGTCGACTTGTGAGTCATAGAGATGACTTGCTGCCAACTTCACGTGAGGCCTGCTGGGTCACACATGAGCAGGATCTAGACACCGCTTAAAGGGACACGAATTAAGGTTAATTCGTGTGTCACTACGGTGACACAATTTAAGACATAACTAAAATGTCTGGGACATGAAGTCTTGTCTTAAATTAAATCTACGATTGAGATATTTAAATTTGTGGGACAAGTTTAAATATATTAATTGTTAAATAGTTAATTGGATTAATCTATTTACAATTATAATATTAGGGAATAATAAATCAGGTAAGATTCCTAAAAGTTAGGAGATTATTGATTTATTAAATTCACTAATATTAAGAGAATTAGGGTTGAGGGTGGCGCCTCATACAAAGGTATTTTAATTAATGAAAATGTTTTGTTAATTAAAGTCATGAATTTGAATTCAAGATATGATCTTGATTTCAAGATTCAAAATTTGAATTGAAGATATTAGGGTAATATTTTAATTCAATATTGTTGGAAGATAATGAGTTGGTTATAACTTCCTAAGAGTTAGGATTGTTATTTTGATTTATTAAATTCCAAGGAAACGTAGGGGGAGTTGGCGCATTCTTGAGAGGGTCCAAGGGAAGATTTGATCTTCCATTTGATTCTCAAAGATTGCATTTTGAATTCAAATTAAGATATTAAGGTAATATTTTAATTAAGATTTCAAGTCCTAAAATTGTGATATTATTGTAATCTCATAATTTTATAATTTGATATTCAATTATAATTAGGGAAACCCTAATTATAATTATCAAACTCCCAAACTATATAAAAAAAAAAAAAGAGGCAAGTCGACTTTAGCATAGCACACACAAACAAGTGAGTTTTTGACTTCTTGTGAGACAAGAGAGCAAAAGTCGACTAACCCTAATCCTAGAGAGAGAAAGTCGAACTTCTCCAAGAGTGAGAGAGAATTCGACTTGTCCCAAAAGGCTAGGGTTTTGAGAGAGAAAACAAGAAAGGGTTCTTGTGTTCTTGCGCCACTCATCATTCTTGGTTCAAGAATTGTTCTTGATCACCAAGAACCTAGATTGGAGTCCCGAGTTCTTTTGGAGAAAAGAACTGAAGGCTAACACCTTGGTGTCAGCAAACTGTTCGTCTGGATTACCAGCAGAGGAAGGACGCTTGGAGTGGACTTCTCGGAATTGCACCATTCAACCGGACCGATTGAAATTTTGAGGTATACTTCTTCCTTTACCGGTTTAAATTCAAACGGTGAATCCTGTAGGAAATCATAAGCCTTTGCGCCAAGTTTTATAATTTAATTTTTATGATTTTCGCTTCCGCTGCGCGCTTTGGTCCCTTGCGATTTCCCAACAATAAGAATAATTTAGTAAATTCTAATCTAACTCTAATTTTAATTATTTATAAAAATCTTTTTTACTAGACTGATAATATTTTTTTATTATTGATATATTAGTAAGTTACCAAAATAAATATATTATGTTTATTTGTATTAGTGACAAATAAAATTAACAATTTAAACTTCAAACTACTAAAACCAAACTACTAAAATCATTGTTTATTCGTTCGATTCAATTTGATGATTTCTTTTTTCAAACTTCTTGGTTAATATTTTTTTTTTCAAGCTGATCTAAGTAGTTTAGTTTAAAAAATCGTTTGAAACCACCAAACAAACGTCCCTAACTAAGTAGCAATTGGTTTATAGTGAAATATTTTGTCATTTAAGGTCCAAGATAGCTACCAATATTCATCTACCACTATGAGCTATCTCCGAGAGTGTTGTTCAATATTTTTTGCCTATATGTTGAAGACTTTTTATATATATAAATAAAGACTATTGGTTGACGACATTAAATGCATAGAAATTGACTTTTAAATCTTTTGCCTCCTATCTAGTGAAGGTTTCAAGGACAATGCAAAAGATAGGGCAAAGATGAATAACTCTAAAGTAGGGGTGCGCAAAATTGAATCTAATATGATCAACTTGATCGAACACGATTGACCCATCGTTTATACAAGTCAAATTTAATATATATAATTACTTTAGGCTCTAGTATAATTATAGAAATAATTATATTGTATAGCTCGGTTAACCAAGGGTCAATCTCTCGTGGAAGTCTCGTGATGAAGAGCACAAACGAACACAAGCGGGTCGATTTCTATTCTTTGGAATGGCAAAAGTAATTCTGTCACAAATACTCAAGCCAAAGAAGTTGTGATGGTGAATGGTTAAGCAAATAATAAATATAAATGAATTGAAATAATAATGAGAAAACTATATCTTTGGAGGGATTTATTAGATAGGCAATCATGGTTCAATAGAAAGATGGAGTTATGATTTAGATGAGCTTCATACTAAACATATCATAAGATGGTTATGCAATTTCACAATAATACTACTAATGATGTAAACATAATGCAACCTAATTCTCGATACAAGAAATAAACGGCAAATACGTAAACAACTCGTAATTAAGCAATGGCAACAAATATAGAAAAGGAGATAGGCAACTTGAATTTGGAAAATACGAGTATATATTATTAATCTATCAAAATAAGGATCTCATGATCAATTACAAAACAAGATCAATAATAATATATAAAAGAAGTAAAACAATCCCTAAATGGCAAATACTAAAGATGAAGAACAACAACTAAAACAATGAACTCCTCCATGAAAACATGGATGAACTCAAGCCATAACTTCTAAATCTTCCATCAGTATACGAAATTAGTTACTCATGCCCATTGGACAGAGTTTCGGTGTATAATATATCTGAGATGAACAATAATGAACAACCTTGAATGAGGATTGACGTGTTCTATTTATAAGGAAAGATTTGGGTTGCGTCGCTGGCTCACTATTACGACTCACGAGATTTTCCTCGATTTCCATGAGACGGTTTACAGATATGAGATATGGAAGATCTTTGTAACTTATGTACTCTTCAGGTTGCGTGCCCCATGGGAGATTCTCATGGCTTAGATCTTGACGAAAAACAAATCTGCCTTCTAGATGCTCTAGAGATACACTAGTGACATGGCATCTACGCTGTCACTTGCGCCCGCCGGCTCAGTGTGACGGCGGAAGCTCGTTAAGCTTTAAATGGTCATTTTCGCAATAATTAATAGTTAAAAGATAGTAAAAGAAGACCAAATAACATAGTAAGATTTGGTCTGATCAACGATACTTTTGATCGAATTCGATTAGGTCGGATTTTTCAAATGGGTAAAGACTAGTTGCAATTTTTGAGAAAATTCAATTTGATCGGGTTGTGGGAGTTAACCCGACTCAACCCAACCCAACCAAAATAATTTTTTTTTTAAACATTGTTTTATGATAAACTCTTCTAATAAACAAAAATTTTTCAATTATAAAATAATAACAATGAATAATAGCATGTATCGTTTATTCATTTAAATATTTTCATTAATTTATAAAGTTAAAGAGAAATAATATTTAATTTAATTATAAATAATATTACATTTTAAGTAAAAAAAAATTATTTATATAATAATATATTTAATAAAAATTAATTAAAGAAATCAAGTACAAAAATTATAAAAGATAGAAATAAAAAATCCCCAAAAGCCATAATGATGCTCATCAAGTACAAAAAAAAAAATTAATGAAGAAACCCAAGTTTTAAAAGACGAATACAAAGCCACTTTAGTCCATCAACAACCTCACACAACATAAACCAATCACTTTCCAGGATTGTTCGAGAGAAGATTAAATAACTTGAACTAACAATAATGAATATGTTAAAAACCAGAATATTATGTCATTTTCTTTATTATTCCACTCACTTGTGCACCTTGTAAAAAGCCTTAATTTTAAATATATTCATTTTATTGGATTTAATGGATTTTTTTATTGGAAATTAGTCGATGTCATTTCAATTCAATACAAGGTAAGGCCTCTTATATATCAAAGAGAAGCAAAGAGTATTTTATTATTTTTTTTTTTAAAAAAAAGTTTAAATGAGTTAGGCCGTGGAGCTCACTGAAGAGTATTTCACTCTTGAATCTTGATGAAGTTTTGGTATTGAATTATCTATATTTTCCTTATATATTTCTTGTCGAATTAGAGAGAAAAAGAATGAGGAATTGAGAAAAAAATGTGAGTTTTATAAAATAATAAAAATATCACATTTTTTTTTTCTCTCTTCTTTTTTCTCTATATTTAACTTTACAACAAATGTAAAGAAAAATATAAAGAATCCAATTCCTAATAAAATAGAATCGGACAAAGTTCTTTTATGCTCATTTTTTATCGTCAAATCAACTGAAGGTGAAATGGATATAACTAAGGAGTAATTAAAATAACTTCCCGGTCCCTGAATTTTACCCATTGTACTAGCTGGTCCCCGAATTTTGCAAACGCTGCACTAATTGGTCCCTCCGTCATATTGGCGTTACAAAAATGCTGACATGGTCATAACGGACGCTGATGTGTCCCGTTATGCGCTGACATGTCCCGTTATGGCCACGTCAGCCGCCGTTATGTTTTTTATTTTTTAAAAAAAAGAACTGCCACGTCATAAAATAGCGACACATCAGCATTTCCTCATTGTACTTATAGGTCCCTGACCCATTTTTCTTCCATTATTCTCAATTCCCCCTCTTTTTCATCATTTTCATTCATTTTAGTCCCAAATCCTCAAAATAAAATTATAAAGTGTCCCAAAACTTTTCCAAACATTCCAATTTAGTCCTTAAAAATATTTAAAACCCTAAACTCTAAAACCCCAAACCCTAAAACCCCAAAATCTAAAACTTCAAACCCTAAACTCTAAAAAAAAGTCTGAGTTGAACAATTAGGCTCTTGACCCATCTTTATTTATATTATACTCAATTCCCCCTCTTTTTTCTCATCTTCATTCATTTTAGTCCTAAATTTTCAAAATAAAATTGTAAAGTGTCCCAAAACTCTTCCAAACATTTCAATTTAGTCCTTAAAAAATATTAAAACCCTAAACCTTAAACTCTAAACTCTAAAACTTTTTTTAATCTTCATCTTCATTCAATTTAGTCCTTAAAAATATTAAAAACACTAAACCCTAAAACTCTAAACTCCTAAATCCTGAACCCTAAAAAAATTACACATCACCAGAAACTTCATTCTCAATTTATTTATCTTTGTCTTCATCTTCCCATATATTTTTTTAATCTTCGTGATCATGATTGTCTTCACATGTCATCATCATCAACATCAACAACATCTCAGATCATCACAACATCATCGTCTTCTTCTTCCTCCTCCCAAAACTCAATCATGCCAAATCTCCCAAATCCCCAACTTCAAATCCCCAATTTCAAAAGCCATCTGAATAATCAAAATTAAAACATCAAAATTAAAGCCTCGAGCCATCACCATCACGCCGGCAAGAGTCGGATTGGAACAAAACCTAGATTCTAGTCATTCTGATACGTTGCAAGAATCCAATCAGAAAAAGCGCAGGAAAATTGGTGGCCATGATGCGAACCATCAGAATTCCTCCAATCATATTCGATGGAGATCCGAGACAGAGCGGCGGATCTACTCCTCCAAGCTCGTCGGTGGTGGAACCAGAGTCGTCGGATTTAGTGGCGAAACGACGGTCGGGGTCGATCCAGAAGACGACGTAGGGTTTGAGATCTCAATTTTTCCAGTTGACGTTCTTAATATGCTTGGCTGAGACGATGGTAAGGTCGAGATCGAGGGATTTCGATGGTGAAGGACGGGAAGACGCCATTGGATTTTCACTTGTGAATCAGAGAGAGCAGGATTATTGTGTGATGAGTGATGAATGGTTAATTCGAAGGAGAAAAATGAGGAGGAGCACGAAATTGGAATTTGTTCGACTGATGATTTTCTGCACAAAGAACTTGACGATTTTTGATTCAGTCTGTGAATGGGGTTAGGATTGGGAATTTGGGAAATTTGTGAATGGGGTTAGGATTGGGAATTTTGGAAATTTGTGAATGAGGTTAGGATGAAGATGAAGATGATGAACAGGGCTTGCGTTTTTTTTTTTTCAGAATTTTTAGGATTTAATTTTAATTTTTGGATGAAGGTTCAGGGGGAGAGAAAAATTATAATGATGTGTAAAAAATTGGGATGTGTAATATTTTTTTTAAAATTTCTGGTGATGTGTAATTTTTTTAGGGTTTAGGATTTAGGAGTTTAGAGTTTTAGGGTTTAGTGTTTTTAATATTTTTAAGGACTAAATTGAATGAAGATGAAGATTAAAAAAAGTTTTAGAGTTTAGAGTTTAAGGTTTAGGGTTTTAATATTTTTTAAGGACTAAATTGAAATGTTTGGAAGAGTTTTGGGACACTTTACAATTTTATTTTGAAAATTTGGGACTAAAATGAATGAAGATGAGAAAAAAGAGGGGGAATTGAGAATATTATAAATAAAGATGGGTCAATGGCCTAATTGTTCAACTCAGACTTTTTTTTAGAGTTTAGGGTTTGAAGTTTTAGATTTTGGGGTTTTAGGGTTTGGGGTTTTAGAGTTTAGGGTTTTAAATATGTTTAAGGACTAAATTGAAATGTTTGGAAAAGTTTTGGGACACTTTATAATTTTATTTTGAGGATTTGGGACTAAAATGAATGAAAATGATGAAAAAGAGGGGGAATTGAGGATAATGGAATAAAAATGGGTCAGGGACCTATAAGTACAATGAGGAAATGCTGATGTGTTGCTATTTTATGACGTGGCAGCTCTTTTTTTAAAAAAAAAAAACATAACGGGTGCTGACGTGGCCATAACGGGACACGTCAGCGCATAACGGGACACATCAGCGTCCGTTATGGCCACGTCAGCATTTTTGTAACGCCAATATGACGGAGGGACCAATTAGTGCAGCGTTTGCAAAATTCGAGGACCGGCTAGTGCAATGCATAAAATTCAGGGACCTATCTGTCAGCGAGTGCATAAATCGGGGACCGGAAAGTTATTTTACTCTATAACTAAGTGTCAAAAAGTGAAAAAATAGCCAATAGGTATTGATAAGCGATCTCCTAGAGTTTGGAAGGTGGGTTGGAGTCCATTACAACCACTTGATCCTTTCTCGGCCTTGATATATATGTTCCTTTGGGAGTTTTTAGAGGTACACACACATTCTCTCTACTCTTATTCTTTTTAAATTTCTTTTTCTCTCGTAGATCTATTACTGAGTTTGGCATCGGAGTGGCAACGGGGAATCCAACCCCTCTGTCTTCCCTTGAAGGGTTGCCACGTTTCACCCTTTGATATTTCGTAGCTTCATCAGGAATAAATAAGTAATTTATAAAATATAAGTTAAAATGTAGAATATTTTTTGGTTTGAAACATAGTTCATTCAAAAACAAGGCAAAGTCAAGCACAGTACAAACGAAAACAAAATAAAATTAGCCAACCCCTCCCTAGAATAAACATCACTAGATAGGATATCAACTAACGAAGGTGGGAGGTTTGCAACCCATCCAAGAGGACTCATCCTCGTGTCAGACAAATTGGCAAGATAATCAACTGCCAAGTTATAGCGGATCTAGGGATCCAACTAAAGCTACAACCATCTAAAGAACTGGAAACATAAATAATGTCATATAAAATAGACAAACACTTCCAATCAGGACAGCAGACAACCCCAGTGGTTGCTCAAAATAAAAACATAATCATTCTCAAAGCAACAATTATTATTTGATAAAACGTCGTCGAGGAAGCAAAATAAGAAATGACACCGTGGAAGTACCTGACCCAGAAAAAATGCCACCGAGCACCCAAAACATAGAATCCAACCAGGAAGCCGTCGTGGAATGCCTAGTCTAGAGTTGTTGCCACAGAGAAAGGTAGACCAGATCGACGTCGTGGGAGTCCTGATCCAGAACGCTGTTGCCACAAAACCCTAGAATTAAAGTAACACTCTCATAAAGAGAGAGAGGGACCCTCACGTGGGAGGGATTTTCAACACTGCCTGGACGGAGGGGTTACTGCCGTTGTACAAGAAAATAAATGGGGGCGCTGCCACCATTGGAAGGGTGGCAACTCGACGACGGTGCTGCAAAAAGAACGGTGACGCAGGGCTAGGGTTTGAAAAAAACCCATGACCATTGAAAAATGACGAAAGGTTCTATGTAATTTAGATTTTGTACAATTGATTTTATTTTTTAAAATTTTTTTATTAGAAATAAAGAAATGTGATTTTTTACTATTATTGGTCGTAATAATAATAATTAATTTTAATTTTGGATTAATTTAAAATACAATAATAATGATAAAATGATAAAAAAAACTAGTTTTTTAATAAAAATATTAACAAAATAAGTATTTTGTGAAATAAAAATTTAAAGAATTTTTTTATTTTCTTAAAAAATACATACAATAAGTAAAATTAAAAAAAATGATATATTTTAGTCATGTTTATAAAGTAACGACAACAAATGATCAGTAATGTGACAAAATGATAAACACGAAGATAACAAAAAGAGTTAATTAACAATTCAGCTTTTAAAATATTATTGAGTTGACAATTTGATCTATAAAGATATATAATTTACTTAGTGATATACATGGATCCAGTCGTCTATTATCCTCGCACAAGTCACCCAAGACTTAGCACTTTTAAGGGAGTCAAGTGATATACAGGGTCCAAACGCAAAAGCGTCATACGTCCAAACTCCAAACGTCAAGCGCCCAAATGCCCAAAACCCAACCGTCTACATTAAATGTAATGATCCTCACAATCTTGCCATAGTGATTCTCCTAGACACTTTAGCCACAAGTTACCATCAATCACATGCCCTGCACCAACTACTACACTCAATTTTTCTCTCTATAAATACATATTCCAAAAGACTAAAAACCTAACAAAGGAAAGATATTTATCTCTTCAAAATATTTACTTTCACTTCCTAAACCTTTTAAATTAAACTTCGAAGCGGATTCACATGAGCTTTCCTTGTGCATCCTTATTGTAAGTGACTCTCTTTGAGAAAACTGAAAAATAAACTCTCTTATACTTACTTTTGTGTTTTTAGTAAGATTCAAATAGTATATGTTATTTAATTCTTAAAGATATAAACAGTATATAATTTAATTTATAAAAAAAATTAATAAATATGTTTTCAATTTTTTAAAAATTAAATTATATATTTTAATCAATCAAAGTTTGTTGTGAAATATATAAAATATGAATACTCAAAGTAGAGAGAAAAGTAGGAGGAGAGAGTGATTCTTTCATTGAAGTGATATCATCATTTTACATCAACACCTAAAGCTTCTATTTATAGACTAAAGGATCTATAAAGGTGATGTACCTAACTTAATGTACATGGAGAAACTAAAGATGGTATATACAATTATCAAGAAAACTCTAACTTCTATACATTGAAGATATCAAGAGGCAATTGTGAATATTCACTAATATTTATAACACTCCCCCTTCAACTTATAATGTGTATCAATAAATTGTGAATATTCAATAAATTGCATCCACCATAAGATAATATATCTCCAAATAATTAATGCTAAACCTTTGAGAAAAATATATACTACAATCAAATGGTCTATATAATTAGATTGTAACAACATTTACTATACGCTTATCAAAGCCTTTGAAAATAACTAGATTAATCAAATATTCAAAAATAACTGCATCCACCACCGGAGAATTAGTCTCCTGATAATAAATTTCTAATCTTTGTGTCTCAAAATTTCTATTTTCTCATTTCTTTTCGCATAAAGACTTATTAATATTCAACTGGTTTTACACCATTATGTGTTTGGACTACAAGTCCCAAAATTTGTCAATTTTTCGCGAGTGAGCTTAACTCGTTTTTGGATCATTTCTTTCTAATTTGACTATTTTTTATGTCGATACTTCTTCGACGAGCTACTATTCATGATCCTCATTTTTATAATTTGTAGCGCTACATTAAATGTGAATACTTTGTCGACTATATTTTCATATCGGTTCCACATTTTTTTTCAAAAAATAAACATATTGAGATCTCATTATTTTCTTCACTTTCAGGTACCTGAATCCTTTCTTGAGATTTTTCATTCATTATGTCTTCCTTTATTATTTAAAACATATATTTCCTCGATTAGACCATCTTCATATGCTCCTTTTATTTTCGAGGATTCTTATTTTTTGAACCGATCACACTTCAGGCGTGTTAAATATTTATTTATAGAATTTCTGTCCTTCAGGAACCTCAATATATATTGGAGCATTTTTAGCTGGAATATTTGACATTGTCATTTTTATGGGCCAGTGAATGCATTTTGCAAATTATTTGCAATATTCTTCAAATAAATTATATTTTGAACTTCAAGTTCACATTATTTTATATGAGGATCAAACTAATGTAATAACCATTCATTCTTTCTAATTCATTTTTCCAGCTATTTTCTTTCTCACCCTAATGCTAAAAAATTAATTTCATTAAAATAATTATTGATAAATCATATCATAAATGTATCTCTCTTCAGGAGTTTAAGATATTTAACAATTGAGTGGAATTCATACTCAACTTCTATTCTTAATTTTTGTAGGGGGCCATTTTGATGTGTGTGGTGGAGCAATATAAATTGTGCACCCAAATAATTCTAAAATGATAAATATTCGGCTTTGACCCAAAGTCAATTGCATAGGGAAGGACTTATGATATATTGTTAATCTAATGCGTACAAGTGCTGCAACATATAAATAGATATGTCCCTAAACACAATAGGGAGTTTTGTTCTCATCATAAGTTATAGTCTAGTAATTAACATAAGACATATAATTAATTGTTCAACAAGACCCTTTACTGTGTGAACAAAAGCAACTTGATGTATCACACTTATCTCAACTGGCATCTAATAATCCTTTTAAAATTCGAGGTAGAAATTCACTAGCATTATTAAAATAAATTACCTTAGTGGAATAAACTAAAAATTGAGCTCAAACCTTTTATTTAAACAAAGTGGATCTACAGGTCCATAAGGTGAAGCTTCGGGTTCACAAAGGTTTCCAAGAACGCGTTCTAGAATTTCAAGGGATCCCAACTCATCTTTTGCTGGTGATGGTCTTATAATCAATATTCTTTGAGCACATGCAGCATAAGAGAACTCATTATATAAAAGAAACTTTTCGTTCTTTAATGGGTATTCATTTGAGTTCGCATTATTATTGAACTGGGATGGTCTAACTAGCCATATAAAATTATAAACGTATCCTTTAAATTTATGAACTTCTAGTTCATTACAACATATGTTTCAATTGTAGTACAAGTCGGAGGGCTCTTTTAGAGCACACGATCACACCTCTAATATCATATTAACTTCTTCCTCCATAAGATTTTTCTTTCCTTCAGGGAAACTTGATATAATTCAACAAGATATTTGACTGTATGACACCATGACAAATACATTATTAATATTGAAACAAAAAAAATATAAAGGTAGATGAAATTAATGAAAGAAATAAATGAATACATTAACATATAAATTATAAACAAAATGAAAAATAGATAATAGAATATATATATATATATATATATACTGAAATTAAAGAAATAAAGGAAATAAATACATTAATCAAATAGATTTAGTTCTTCAAGAACTATCTTATATTCTATTGACATAGTTCATTAAGAACTCATTTATATCACATTCTCATGTTTTTCTCAAATTTCTTGAGGTATTATACTTTATCCAAACCACTACTGGGGTTATGCCAAAATATAATTTTGTTAATATAAAACTCTTTCCTTTCTAGAGTATATATTATTACTCTTCATATAAAATTATTACCCTTCTAGAACATATATTATTACTCTTCCAGAGTATCTTTTTGAGATTTTGTTAATTCTCTTTCTTCCAAAGAAAAAATTATTTGTTATCATAAAAATTAAAAATGTACTACATTTCACATACTTTAAATTCTCTAATATTAATTATACTCATACTTTCTTCATAAAAACAAACTTTGTATCCGAATCTATATTCAACCAAATAGAATATATGCTCTTTGAACTTCAGGTTCACTTGTCAATATATAAAACCAATGAAAATCTATTTAATAATTGACATATTGCCACTATCGTCTCTACTAGATACGCAATATCAATAATTTTGATATATCAAACACCGTCTCTACTGGAGACTCAATCTCAATAATTTTTGACATATCAAACACTTCACAAAATTAATTGTGATCACATATCAACATAGATCAATCAAATCATATCTAAAATGAAATATTAATTTTGATATTTACCTCCAGGACCTTCAAATATTTAGATTGATAAATATTTTAACAATTCCGTAATTGCTATTAGCAATTGATCAAAATATATTTCTATTTGCCTTCAAGGCTATTAATAATTTTTATTTTTAATATGTAAAAATAGTTTGACTATTAGCCTTCAGGACTGATATTGGACAACTTCAATAATAAAAGTCTATTAGTCTTCAGACTGATAATAGATAATTTCAATAGTTAAACAATTGTCCTTCATAAAATATCAATATGTGCAATAATCTTTCAATGCACTTATCTTTTATAAGGATACAATAATTGATCTAATAAAGACTGAATCAAAACATAATATGGTTTCAGGCCATCAACTTAATCATATGTAGCTTCAAGCTATATAAAATTCTTCCAAATCTTAAGATGATAACAACAATAATAATAAAATTATAAAATAATTATGATAATGATAAATTATTAAAATAAAAATTTCTTACCTGTAGTGATCGTAACAATAAACTTTGAAATAAGATTAACTTACCTCCTTAATTATTTAAAACTGAAATCAGAAGAGATTGGTGTTTGATTACCAAAAACTCGTTGGCAAAGATTCATGTTCAATTACCAAAAGCTTAAATTGATAGAATCCATGAACAAATGCTGAAAGCTCGAATCGGTAGAGACTCGTGCTGATAACGTGTTGTGAAATATATGAAATATGAATACTCAAAGTAGAAAGAAAAGTAGGAGGAGAGAATGATTCTTTCATTGAAGTGATATCATCATTTTACATCAACACCTAAAGCCTCTATTTATAGGCTAAAGGATCTATAAGGGTGATGGTATATACAATTATCAAGAAAACTCTAACTTCTATACATTGAAGATATCAAGAGGCAATTGTAAATAATCACTAATATTAATAATAATATTTATAACAAAGTTGAATATGTCAATTCAATACATTTTTAGAAACTGAATTTTCAACTTATCTTTAAAATAGAAAAAGAAAACAATAGGTGTGTGAGCGATCGAGGGTGCGTTTGGTACGCTGACATCTCATGCCCGCCATCTTATATACTATGGTATCTTGGATGTCTGACGTTTGGTAATGCCATGATATTGTCATACGTCGACATCGAGGATAACACCCTGTCATCAAATGACAGCAAAAAGGGTGTCATCTGATGACAACAAAAAAACTATGTCATCTCAGATGACAGGGTTTGCAAGGGCATTTTTCAATTAAAGTTCCAATTTTACCCTTTTTTGTTGATTTTTTTTTCAATAAAACTTGCTACTTGGTCCCTAAATTTATAACGAGTAAATTAATTTGTCCATGAATAATCAAAATATATGACTCATTCCCTGAATTATTGCAGTTGTTAATAATTTAGTCATTGAGTCAAATTCAAGGATCAAAAAATTAGTACAAATTTAGGGATAAAAAAGTATTAAGTATAAATTTAGGGACCAAAAAATATAAAATCAGTTCAAATTTAGGGACCAACTCATGTAGTTTGATTATTTAGAAACTAATTAGTTAACTTGGTGTAACTTTAGAGACCAAATAACAGATTTTGTCTTTCTTTTTGTTAATTTTATGTTATTTCTTTTTGTTAATTTTGTTATTTTTTAGATATTTTTTATAACATTTATTTTGACAATTGATTGGTGATTTTTTTTTTTTGGCCATCATTGGTGATATTTTTTTTAGACAATTTTTATATTAAAATTACTATTTATTATATTATTATTATTTTGATTATTTATCAATATTATAAATAATATATTTTTAGTTTTGAAATATAAATGAATATGTATTTTTGTATGATTATTTATATATTTATTTTAAAATTATTTATCAAGTATTATAAATAATATATTTTTAGTTTTGAAATATAAATGAATTTTATTTTTGTATGATTATTTATATATTTATTTTAAAAATATCAATGTATGCTTTTAATATGTTAATAGGGGTAAACATGAAAATTTAAAGAAGATTGATGCTATTCATAAGAGAATCCTAACCATATGCATCTTAATTCTTACATCTCTGATATCTACTATTTTCATATCAAATATTGGTATTATAAATATCAGGTATTTTATACTATAGTATTTTATATTATAGTATTACATAACACGATATCTGAAATACTACAACATTTGAAATGATAGCGTACCAAACAAACCCTTAATATGCTTTATCAACTCTAAAAGAATTTAAGATAAAGTCAACTTCTTCATGCCTCACATTCTTTCAAAATAGCGATCAGGCCAAAAAAAATAGCGATCAGAAACGTTTGTGGATGGACATTATTGAGGATTTTAAAATTAGTTTACCTTTTGGGGAGCATCCTACCACATTGTATTATTGTACCCATGCATCACTCATAGGATTCCCTGCAAAGTACAAACTCCATTTAATAATTAATTAAATAATAAATATATATCCTAGTAAGTTAAATTTGTTATAAGGAAATAAGTAGAAATTAATCATGACAACATGCTTTTTTTTTTAATCAACTTAATTCATTGTAGATCCTTCCATATACTCGAATATTTAAGTTTAACCACATATTTAATCTTTTAAAGTTTAATTGTCAATTGAGTAAGTACATACCAGTTTGATTGAGTTAAGTTAGATTTGTTAATTTTGAACTTTTCAACTTAAATAAATCTAACTTGAAAATTACTGAATGATTGGGTCAGATCAATTATGCGGATTGACTTATTTTTTCCAAAAAACATATATTAAATTAATAATATTTTTATATATATTTATACAATTAATTAATGATACATAATTACATAAAAATAAATTTATAAATATCATAGATCATAAATTCATAATATAAATATATAATATAAAACATAATAAATCATATATGTATGTATGAATATATGATAAGTTCCTGCCAAAAAGAAATATATAATAAGTAATGAATAAATTATATGCATATATATTTAGATTTGTAAATTGGGTTGATTTTCAAAATTAAAACTTATACAATTCAATCTTTTAGCTTTTTCGGTTTCAAAAGTTTGGGATTAAACTAATTTATAAGTTTTTTTTGGTTAAACTATGAGTTTTGTTCACTTATTTATTTATGTAATAGTCTAAACGAAAATTGATCTTAAATAGATTACGAGTCTGATAGATTTAGATTAGTGGGATGAATCTAAATCGTACCTGAGATTGAGCTGAAATCCATCGGAAGCTTATTGTACTGTTTAGTCCCTGGAATGTTGGAGAAAGTTACAACCTGCTGAGCTAACTGATTTGAGGCACGCTCCCCTCCACCACCATACCCACATATTTATAGTGAAAAAAGGGTTTATTAAAATATTAAATATAAATATGAAAGGTGGTATAAGGTGACACTATACTATCAATAGGATAGGACACTGATAGTTCAAGCTAGTCTCGCAGGTTGGGCCCTTTCCCTGTATGAGTTAAGAGTCAGACTGACCTATCACAAAATGACTCTATTACACCCACAAGTGAAATATAGCCGGATCCAATAAT
>QANZ01019839.1:31684-51480 GCA_003254925.1 Chamaecrista fasciculata
CTGCATGCATGAATATGTACAAGTTGAGTCTGAGATTCAGCAATCTTCTCTTATAAAATAGGAATTTTACATCATAATGTTTTGTTCGGCTTAAATTCCTGTGACCATGAGAGAAGCATAAAATAGAAGCATATCGCAATACATGGTCCGAGGAAGTGATATACATTTAATGATGCGCATCTTAGAAATCAACTTCCTAACCCATATAACTTGACAAGTAGTCTCATAACATGCGATATATATTCTGCTTCCACAATAGAGGTGGTTGTAGTTGTCTTTTTTGACACTTTTCCACGAGACAACCCCTCCAATACGTAACAAACACGCAGTCTGACATAGATTTTAGATCATCTACTCAGCTAGCGCAATCTGTATCCGAGCAGCCGACAATTTAACTCGGATTAGATCTTTTGAAGGTCAACATGTGATTCTCAGTACCTTGTAGGTATTTCATGACCTTCACCACAGCTTTCCAATGATCCTTACTAGGATCGCTCAAGTATATACATGGTACACTTATAGTACAAGCTATATCTGGGCGAGTGCACACTTGAGCATTCATCAAAACACCAACAACAGAGGCAAGGATTTTTTGCCATTTTAATCCTCTCAAGATTATTCTGAGGACACTGTAATTTGGAAAGCTTTCACCATTTTGAATGGGTATTGAACATGGGGAATAAGAGTGCATTTAAATTTCTTGAGCACTCAATCAATGTAAGCTCCCTGAGACAAACCAAGAATGCCACAAGACCTATCACGGTGAATTTAAATCCCCAACACAAGTTTCACCCAAGGTCGTTCATACTGAAGTGGCTCAAAATATACACTTTGTCTCACTCAGGAGACATATGTTGCTGTTGGCTAGAAGGATAACATCATCAAGAATGATGAACTCCTTATCTATAGATTTCTGGAAGATGCACTGATCTGAAGTATTTTAATAAATTCATCAGACTTCAGATACAATAGCCTAGAGGCTTTTATCAATCCATAGATGGATCTATTTGATTTACAATCCATGTATGCTTTCTTTCAACACATCTTCCTTCAGATCTCCTTTTAAAAAGTTGTCTTTTCATCCATTTGGTGAAGCTCAAGATTAAAAGGTGTCACTAAGGCTATAATAATTCTGAAGGCATGTCTAGTAGACACTGATGAGAAGGTTTCATTATAGTAAATACCCTCTCTCTCTGATTGTAGCCTTTAGCCACAAGTCTAGCCTTATACATCTCTACTTCACCACTGACCCCATGTTTGGTCTTAAAGCCCCATTTACACCCAACCGATTTGCCACCTTTGGGTAATCCATCAGATCCTTAACTTAATTATATTCCATGGAGGTCAATTCATCTCTCATAGACTCTAGCTACTAAGATGAACGCGAACAAGACATTACTTCCTGAAAGGAGATGGGATCTGAAACTGTCAGAAAACATCCGACTTAAATTCTTGTATATACATCATATAGTCATCTGGTATGGCTGGTTGGCGGATTCTTTGAGACCGCCTTAGAGGTATATCTCCACCTGTATCACCGGTGCCCTCGATGTCGACTGCTGGTGTTTGAACCTCTCCTTCTATACCTTGAGTCGCGATTTCTCCATTAGGATCAATTGACATTGGTAAAGAAGGTAAAACTGGTACAAGCATACATGTGCTCTCATCTCCTAACTCAATCTGACGAGGCATTAAACTCCCACTATCTAGGTCATCTTCAAAAATTATATGGCACAACATGATTCAATGACCCTAGTAGTGTGAGTGGGGACACTAGAATCTACTCCCTCTTGATCATGTACTATAACCAATGAAGAAACCACTAATTGATCTAGAATCAAGCTTCTTCAACTGAGGATTATATGCTTTCACTTCCGCCTTGCATCCCCAGACATGAAAGTACTTTAAACTGAGTTTTCTTCCCATGAAAAATGAGGTAAAGAAGAGTGAGTCAACATACTCCTTACTGTGTCCATTAAAGTTTATTTTTCATCTCTCAACTAACTCATTTTGCTGGTGAACGCAAAATAACTGAGCCTCTATTCCACTTTCTCAAAGGGATAGAATGAAATGGACCAGGATCTTTGTCAGCTTTGGTGTATATATGTGTGCCACAATCATCACCACTCTTATCAGATCATACAGATTTACTATGTTCACCACCTCTTTCAGACTACATGCTTTTAATGCATTGACTTGCTTTAACTCAAGTGTAGTCTTAAGGGGAAAACTATTACATGTGGTGATTCAGACTTCTCTTAGAGAAACTCGATGTCCAATCTCATCTAAATATTAGATGATTATCACTGAACATTATTTAATGTCTAAATCTACTCTGGCAAACAAGGTGAACTAATTTCACAAATTTAGATGTAACCGCCTTGTGATCTCTAGTCTCAGCAAATACATTGTCTTAATTATCATCTAAATTCATTCCCTTTTTCACCTAGTGTCTTTTGAGGTCATACAAGATATTCTAGGGAGTTAGAATACTTCAATTTCAATGGCCCCACAACAATAATGCTAGCCTTTATAATGATATTTCTTTTCAAGACATGAATTATTTGGTTACTCTCTACGGTCTCAAGCATGGCACGATGTCCAAATTTCTTCCTTATCTAGGCAGAAGTAGTAACACGCTTACTAGCAAAAGCTCAAAAGATCAATTTCTTGAAAGAAGCACTAGATGCATTCTTATTCAATGACTCTTCCTTACAAGTCACAACTGAATTTATTTTGTTAACAATGCATTCTCCTTCTTGTAAGTTATCAGTAATTTTTAACATCTGAAACAATAGTGAGATAGATTCTAAGGTGCTCCAAAATAAAGAATCATCTCTTCAACTGATTCCAACTGTTCTCAACTCATTGAAATGATAAATCAACTTTATCAGATATTTTCATACTCATCAATCTTCATGTCTCATCACAAATTAACTTTGCAAGGAGAGACAAATATTGACATTTCAGGGTCTCATGAGGCTTATAAACTTAAGCCCTATTGCCTTTAGAATAATGAAATACCCAGCGATACATCAAGGATCTCTCACTGATGGAAGTTCAATCCTATAACCATCAGACAAAACATTGATTGTTTCTTATCATTTCAAATGATAATACTTGTCAGCCACACTGACTAGACTTGACAATTAAATTCGCTGGTTTAGGCCTTTAAAGGGCTAAGTCGACCCATGTCACAGCAAGATATATCTTGAGGGACTATTTCCATTAATTACAATTAGGTCCCATTGAGAGCTTTTACCGCATTCAGTTGTACAAGCTTAGAAGCTGATATTGCCAATAGAAAACATTAATAATAATGCCCAGCAGAAATGTTTTCAACTAGAAAATAAGGCAATCTTGACTGAATACACGGATTGTTTACCATAATCCCGCCTAACGGTCCCGAATTACAGTAAATCATGAAAAACTTTCGATGTCTGATATCTTGCCTCAAACAGAGTGTCTTTAGTACCTCTGCACCGATAGGGTGCTAGTGATGCTAAAACCACTAATTACACAGGTTGCACTAACAATGTCACACCGATAGGGGTATGTACATTACTAGTACAACTTTTGTCCCATGCAGAAACAACATTGTAATTGGACCCACGATAGGCGAGCACTCAATTACAAGTTGTTAATTTTTCCTAAACAAATTTCCATAACCAGAGGTCTCAAAAATACATTAAAATTAATTTTGGGCATAATATGGAAATTTTTTTTTTGCATGCATAATATCGGATAATACAATCATGAGCATATGCCCAAGAGTATGACCATATTTTATCAATAACAGCTCAAGCATTATGCACAAAAATTTTCAACCCAAAATTCAAAGTTTAAGTGTCCCAAAATTAATAATTAACATTTTGAAAATTACCGAATTATTATTTCGAGTCCTCGAAAAATTATGGAAAAATGTCCAATAAATAGGAAATTCAATTTGGAGCAGACTGGGACCAAAACCGGCCGGAACGGCCGCCGGACGCCGCCGCACGCGCCGGCACGCGCCGGCGGTGCGACTGGGCGTCGCTGGAGGTCGATCATCTTCAACCTCCAGCCGCTGTCCGCCATTGTTGCGCGAATTGGAGCTTCGTTTTCTTCGATTTGGAGCGTTTCGCTGCCGGTTTTCAATACTCGAACAACATAGGGTCATTTCCATGTAAATATTTCGAGTTTCAAGTTTCAAGGTCCAAATCCACTAAATCGATGAACCCTAACTTAGAACCCTAGCCATTTTCGAATCTGGACATTAGGAGCTCATTTTCGAAAATTTCTTGAAGAGAAATGCTCTATAGGTGCCGATAATCAAAACCCATATGCTCCTTTGTCACAAATAACACAAACAAAGTCGAATCGAGGTCCCAAAGTTCCTAAAAAACGCTATTCTAAGGGGGTTTTCGAGTTTCATACTAAACAAGCACCAATCCAGAAATTATGATGTGCTAAATGTTCATACTAACCCGATAAACAAAACCCCTATGCAGATTTGGAACAAAAAACACGAAACAATAGTGAATCGAAGGATCAAAATCGCGATATAAACCCTAAAACAGTGTTTCAGAATTTCGCGATTTTCAGGGACTTTTTTATATGATTTCCAGCAATTGATACATGCTAAATATTCATCACATAGCATTTAACAAAACCCCTAAACAGATTGCTCCAAATAATCATGCAAAAGTTCAGATTTGAGACATCAAAACCACAAAACCCTAACATGCGTAACTTCATATTTTTCAACACATAAAGCAGCGATTTTTCAGCATCATAAACACATTAATCATCAAAGATTAACTATTCATCAATCAAACACAGGCTCTGATACCAATTGATAGATTTAGATTAGTGGGATGAATCTAAATCGTACCTGAGATTGAGCTGAAATCCATCGGAAGCTTATTGTACTGTTTAGTCCCTGGAATGCTGGAGAAAGTTACAACCTGCTGAGCTAACTGATTTGAGGCACGCTCCCCTCCACCACCATACCCACATATTTATAGTGAAAAAAGGGTTTATTAAAATATTAAATATAAATATGAAAGGTGGTATAAGGTGACACTATACTATCAATAGGATAGGACACTGATAGTTCAAGTTAGTCTCGCAGGTTGGGCCCTTTCCCTGTATGAGTTAAGAGTCAGACTGACCTATCACAAAATGACTCTATTACACCCACAAGTGAAATATAGCCGGATCCAATAATTAGACANAGTTAAGAGTCAGACTGACCTATCACAAAATGACTCTATTACACCCACAAGTGAAATATAGCCGGATCCAATAATCAGACAATGGTTCAACATAGCAATTGGTAACTCAATATATATATATATACATAATATATATTAAAATTAACTCTTGTGATTAGTGCTAATCCACAATTAGGATTATTTGATAGAAATAATCCAACAATCTCCCACTTGGATAGCAATAATCAAAACAAGTTCAATCAGAAAACAGCATATATATATTATGTCACCAATTAGTACCAAGTCTATCATGAATCAGAAATGAGATAATATACAAGACATTGAATCCGATAGGGAAAACAATGTAATAAATTTATAAACAGTACAATAAGCTTCCGATGGATTTCAGCTCAATCTCAGGTACGATTTAGATTCATCCCACTAATCTAAATCTATCATAGTCAACCAATTTACAAAACTAATTGTAATTTAATTTTTGTAATACTTACGTGTTAACTAATGAATCGTTACTTCTACTAGTTAATTACTTACTAGCATGTACGAGTTAACTGTTTAACCTTGCACGTGTGCCATGTGTCATTCTAAGTATGTCATTATTGAAAAATCCATTTAATTAGCAAACAAAAATCTCTCTCTTCCCAAATGATCAAGATTAATAATGAAACTTTGGATCATCTTACGGCTATACTTTGGTGATTAGTCCTTAATCACATGGGCCACGTGGCCCACGTACTCAAGATTAAGACAAGATAAGCCTCTCAGTTTTATCCAATAAAACTCAAATTAAAACAAACTATTATTCCCTAATTGCACAATATAAAATTCAATCAAAGCGTTTTAGGGTAAAAAAAACAGACACCAGAAACGACAGCGTATAGTGTGGTGGGACCAGAAAATCATTCTATCAACAACTGCTAAATTGCAACACGTCACTGCTAAATTATAAAACTAGCTTTTCATGCTTTGAATTTTAAAATTATAATATTCCTTACCCAAAATTAAAAAAATTATTTATTTAATATTATTTTTTATTTGTTTCGTTCCATCTCGTTTTGTCGGCACACTTGTAAACTGACAAACTTTGACCGTCCTTCTTTTTGTCGCCTTCTCTTGTTCTTTGTTCTTGCTTAATTTGGTTTGGGTGGAAAAAAAATTAGGTAAAAAATAATATTTAAAGATATTTATTTTAATTTTGTCCTTAAAATTTGAAATTATTTTTTTAGTAGTAGTAAAACAATTTAAGAGGTGTGTTACGAATTGGATCTTTTGAAAAAGGAAAATATAAAGTAGAGCCTAATTAATAAAACTATAAATAACAATAAATTGAGTTATTACAACAATTGGTTCACTCATATCATTATAATCTACAACAACTTTTAAATTTTTAACACTTTTCTAAAATCTGAAAGAAATTTTGTTTTTCAAGAACTGACCAATATATTATGCAGACTATTTCTCAAATATGTATAAGAATATTTATCTAAGTTTTGACCAAAAAATAGTTTTCTTTTTTTGATAATTCAAAAAATAGCTATTATTTATTAAAACACATAGGAGAGAGAAATGATTCATTTCAACCATTGAAGATATAAATAACAGTAAAAATTTGACGAAATCACATTTTGAAGATCGAAACAAAACTCATGTTAAAGTTTGAGGGTGAAGGTGAAATAAAAAAATAGTTTTCTGACTAAAATGAAACTTACTCCATAATTTGAGGACTAAAATAAAATTTTCACCTCCAACAACTTGGCTTCGCTACCTTGTTCGTCGACACTTTTTTGAAGGCTTAAAGTGGAAGTGAGAGGTTGAGGTTTTAAATTTTAAAATGACTTCTTTTTTAAAAAAATAATTTAAAAAAATGTCAAGGAATATATAAAACACTGTCTTTTCTCATAAAAAAATAAATCTTGGCCCAACCCCTTTATTATTAAATTTTAAAAAAATGGAACATCCTTTATTAAAAAGTAATATAATTGGCTTAGTGGTTCCTCATCTTGTCCCTTAACTAAGTGGTGTGCGAATCCAACTTTTGAATATGAAAAATATTTTGTGGTCAGCCGTTTATCTTTAAATGGAGGACTCATGATAAAAGGATTAGTTACTGTTTCCATCCGTGGATATCCTTAGTTTATATATAAATAAAAAGCAATAAACATGGTCAAATTAAAGAAAGTGAAAGTTTAATTTTGTTTATCTAAGACTACAAGTTACAAACTTACAATAGACAATATTTTTTTATTTATCATTTTCAAGTTTTGAAATTTATAAACAAAATTTTTTATTTCTGGCATTTAAAAAGTATAACTTCTAAATTAGATATTTCAAGTTTACCAAAAAAAAAATAGATATTTCAAAAGTGATTCTTTATAGTACCAGCTGAAAACTCGGTTTTCATTTCTAATAATTATTAAGAAATAACTGCCATGATATAATATAATAAAGTTGTTCAAAACCCAAATATATATATGCTATATAATGAGAGGTTAAAAAGAAATTATTTTCACAAGTAATTGAATATAGTTTTGGAATCGATCTGCTTAAAGTTTGTCATCACTAATTGTATTTTCATTAATCTAATAAGGTCAAAGGATCGTTTTGGTCCTAAATATATGTCTTAATGTTTAAAAATGTTCAAATTAGTCCTAAATGTTAACGAAATATTTTATTTTGATTACAAACTATTGAATATAATCATATTTCTTTTATTTTAAGTTTGAATTTGACGAGTTCAGAGTTATATTTATTCTCAAAGGGTATTTTCTCTATTCAGTTGGGGTCATAGATCAACAAACGAGATCAAACTGGTCTCTAAAGTAAACAACTCGTTTCACAGTCAAATAAGCAAAGTTGATAATACTTTTCTCGTTTCAAGTTCGAATGCGACGAATTCAAAGCTATACGAGTTACTCTTAACTAGTCATTTGAACTTGAAATGAGAGACGAAAGAAATATAATCAAATTTAATAGTTTTGGGACCAAAATAAAATATTTTGCCAACATTAATTTATGATCAATTTGAATATTTTAATATATAAAAGACCAAAAAAAACATTATCACATACATTTATGACCAAAATAACACTGAACAATGACTTATGATTTTGTAGACACACTTTTTATGTTATCATAATATATGGACTAACGAATTTGCGAGGTAAGTGATATGTGGCTGGCGTGAGATGCTTCACATGCTTATGTCTTTTTTTTCTTGACCATACTATACGTATGTACAATTGTACTATGAAGTAAAGCTGAAAAATATACTTAACGTTTATATTTGCATTTACATGCATGGATATATACATGCATACCATAATTAATTTTCATTTGAGTTTGACTTTGCTTCAGTCAACTTTATAGTATTTATGCAAAATTACAAGAACAAATTCCATGCACATATAAGTAGATAAAATTTGTTGCCTTTGGATGATCTTGTGGCAACTTATGCTGAACTCAGTTCAACTTGGATTTTAGTAAATCTTGACCGTCTTATATGCATATTCTTACCAAACATTAAAGTTGGATCGAGCCGGTTAATTATAACAAATTGAGACTCTTTCTCTTTGTTCTTTGTAAAAATTAACTTTTGACCCATTGAATTTCGTAAAGCTTTTGATTTCACCTCTCCTTAATTTAAATTAAATATTATTATCCTCCTATTTTCTAATTAGATAATACAACACTATTCCTCTATCTTATTTATTCTATCTAAAGTTTAATGTTAGATGTAAAAATTTATTTAAAAGTGTATGACATTTGGCTAACATGTCAACCCCTTAAAATAAAACAAACCCAGTGAATTGGATCTCTCTTGGGTTATTACTATGAAACATAGACACTCATATGGACATGAGACACGACACGGATATAGATACACCGACACTTTAAATTCTTAAATTTACATAATACGACATGACATATATTTGTATATATAAATAATTAAAAATCCATTAATTTTGATAAAAAGTTTAAAATTATAATATCTATTCATAATATATGTCATATTTGTCATTATTTTTTATTGTTTGTCATGTTAAAGTCACACAAAATTAATTTTATGTTTTGAAATTTATGAATATGTGTCGTGTGGGTGTCGGACACGGGCACGTGTTTGACACAACGATATGTCCTCAAAATGAAATGTCTATGCTTTATAGGGTTATTAGGCCCCATTTCATTTTTATCTTATTTTTGAAGGTCGAAACTTCATTTTACTTCATAATGTTTAACCTGAATTTTATTTTGATCTCTAATATTTTTTCTGTTATGTTTTGGTCCTTAATGTTAACGTTTCTCAAATGTTCTGTTTTGATTTATAACTATTAAATATAGTCATATCTTTCTCATTTTAAATATGAATGCGACAAAATTGAAAAGCTATGAGTTACACTTGAAAAAGAAAAATTCTTCGCTTACTTGAGACCGTAAGCAAACAAAGTCAAATTGAGCTTGAAAGTGGGCCACTTGTTCGATGAAGTTGGTCATATCCCACTCGATTTAAATCTGAATGCGACGAAACCGATGCTACGTGTTACTCTTGATGAGTTCTTTCTTTGTCAAGTTGCGGCTATTAACAAATGAGATCAAATAGTAATAAGAAAGTTGGTATTGGCGTTTTGACCAAACACACTTTTAGAGTATTTGACCTCATTTATTGATAACTCCAACTAAGCAAAGAAAGGACTCTCAATAATAATTCATATCTCTAATTCCGTTGCATTTCTATTTGAAATGAGAGAAATATAACCAACTTTATGAAATGAGCAACCCACTATTGGGCTCGATTTCAGACTCGATTTAACCTCGTTTCTTGATAATTCCAATTGGGCCAAGAAAAAACACAAGCTAAGAGTAAGCTTTGATTTTGTTACATCACACTTGAAAACGAGAGAGATATGACCATATTAAATAATTAGGTACCAATCATAAAACTTATTAAGGACTAAAATAGAACTTTGAGTACCAAAATGGAATAGAAAAAATATTAGGGACTAAAAAAAATTTTAGGATAAATATTAGGTATCAAAATGAGGTTTTTGGCCTATTTTTTATGTAATATATTAAAAGGAAAAACTTGATTTCATTTACCAATTAGAGGGGCTATATTTTCTATTCATAAATTAATTGAGGACTAGATGTGTTCAATTCATCGAGATTGGCTTGGTCTTCAGTTAATGTTAATAAATCTAAGGGACCGAAACCACATTTAACCACATCTCTAGCTTGCTAGCTAGGCTGTAACTATAATGAATTAATGATTAATTGAGTGACAAACCACATCAACTAATTGAATAGTACCTCCTTGGACTTTAGTAAATCTTGTTCGTCTTATTTCTTACCAAATAGAAAATATATATTATATTCATGACCTGTTGTATCTAGATAATAATTTACAAGCCACCACAACAACTTGAATAGTATTAATTTCTCTACGTTAATCATATATATATATATATGGTGTAGTTTTGAAACTAAATAAGGTAAGGACAAAAATCCTTGAGCGCTAGCTAGAGCTAGCCTAGAGATCCTACTAGGTTCCTTAATTTTTAACTTGGTAAGGATTGACTTCTTTTGATGCTTTGACTAAAACAATTAGTTTTGTGAAACCATTGAGGTACAAAAATGGTTTATTAATAAGTTAATATAGCTCGTACTCCCTTTGCTAGTCATATCGCTTTACCACTGATTTTCTAAGAAATATTTTGAGTAAAATCTAGTTAAACCACCCTAAGTTAATGTGAAAATCTATATAGCTTTGTATGTTTCTATCTTGTACTTCCGATCCATATTTTAAGTAATTAAATTTAGACTTTCTACCAAAAAAACGATAAATGGTAAAAGCCCATAATATATATTAAGGTCAAAACCTCAAATTATCCCAAATGTATGGGGTACGTAGAATCTATGAAGTATGGACACTTCATTTTGAAGGCGTGTTGCTGTGTCAAACACGTGTTCGTGTCCGACACCCGTACGACACTCACATGACACATATTGATAAATTTTAAAATATAAAATTAATTTTTTGGGACTTCAACATGACAAACAATAAAAAATAATGACACACATGACATATATTATGAATATATATTATAATTTTAATTTTTTTTATCAAACTTTTTAGATTTTTAATTATTTATATATATAAATATATGTCGTGTCGTGTCATGTAAGTTTAAGAATTTGACGTGTCGATGTGTTCGTGTCCGTGTCGTGTCCTGTGTTCGTGTCCGTGTCCATGCTTCATAGTGTAGAATTCAAATTGCCCCTAAATATTTCATTTATTTTAGATTAATTCTACATAATTTTTCAAATTAGTCTCAAACTATTGAATATGTGGTCTTGTCTCTCTTGTTTCAAGTTCAAATATGACAAATTCAGAGCTACATGTTTTTTATGACTACTTTCTCTATTCAATTGGGATCATAAATAAATGATGATTTTGGAAAGTTGAACATATCCCTCTTATTTCAAGTTTGAATGTGATGATTTTGAAACTATTTGTTAACTTTTGAAGATTTCTTTCTCTATCCATTTGAGACCGTTAGCAAACAAGCTCAAATTGCACCACGAAAGTAAGTTTGAGACCAACTTAAGAAATTATAGAAACATATAAGACCAATTTGGAACAAATAAAATATTCAAGACCAATTTAAAATTTGTCCCATATATTTGGGACCAATTAATTAGAGGTTTTGACCTAATATTAATTACTGTGATTTTTTTTATTTCAATGTACAATAATAATAATAATAATAATAATAATAATAATAATAATAATAATAATAATAATAATAATAATAATAATAATAATAATAATAATACTCTTTAATTAACCAGTGCATGTCTTCACGAAAACCCTACAAAAAGTGCCCACCAGCTAGCTAGAGGATCATAGGTTAGGTTTAGCAGCTTTATGAAGCTTTATATGCTTCAGTTTTGCACAGTACGAGAGATGGAGTTTTCACAAAGACACAAACCATATATTCCCATGCATGTTTAAAAAAAGCCAAGCTGAGAGGTCACCACCATACATATTCACCAACTTGCAATCAACTTGTAACTTGTAAGTACATCACCATGCACCATATATATAGTTATAATTATAAAAAATTCACAACACTTGGAGAAACGTACAAACTAATGTATAAATTATTGATTTGTCTTATGTGTATAAGTAATTAAGTATAAATGTATATAATAGTTATTAGTTACGTGCCAAACCCTCACACCTATATATATATATAAACAAAAACACACTCACACATACACCCACACAAACACACTTAAGTTAATATAGAGTTTGTTATGGCCGGAGGTGAGGCTACGAAATATGCTTCTGCCGCTAGCACCAAGATCATGGCTCAATCTACAAAAACGAAACCCTCAATCAAGCGGTTCATAGGAGTTAGGCAAAGGCCTTCAGGAAGATGGGTGGCTGAGATCAAAGACTCCTCTCAACACGTGCGGCTCTGGCTCGGGACCTACGATACACCCGAAGAAGCGGCTCGGGCCTATGACGAGGCGGCTCGAGCCCTGCGCGGCGAGAATGCTCGAACCAACTTCGCAGTGAGCCACTTGACCAGCAATACTACTGGTGAAACGACATCCGATGGTAGTAGTGTAATTGTCAAGCATGGGTTGAGCTTTGCTTCTTTAAAAGCAAAGCTAAGCAAGAATTTGCAAGGGATCATAGCGAGGGCGAGTGAAACGACGGCGTCGTCATCCTCTAAAAGTAGGGTGAGTGATCATTTTACCTTTGCCAGTATATTTCACCGGAGGAGGAGTTTCCTGCAGTACCAAACCCCTGCGGTGGATGGTACAATAATGAAGGACATGGAGGGAAATAATAATATGGTGCAGGTGCAGCCTAGTATTATTGTCCCTCCTGCTACTGAGACTGAGACTTATTGTGGATGTAATTCTTCATGGGAGAATTCTAGTGTTTCGGATAGCGGGTCAGAGTGGGTCGGGTTTAAGCAACCCGGGTTTGACCCGGGATCCGACGGGTCGGATTTCGGAGATCAAGGGATATTGGAGCAGATGATGGGGTTGGGATGGGTGGATAGTCCAAATCACTTTGAGGAGGGTTCAAAGAGTAAGAGGTTTAAGGTGTCATCTTCTGTGCTTGTGCCTCCTACTTTTAGTGGGTCTCCATATAGTAGTGCTTCTGGCTCTCCATGGGGCTCCCCATATAATGGATATGATTCCCCGTATAATAGGTTTTAAAGAAGGAATTAGTAACTGTCCAATCCAATACAATTAGCAGATAACTGAGTTCTTTAAGCATAATATCTTAAGTTCAAATCAGGATATGTGTATGGAAAAGGCTTTGTTAGTAGAGGTAAAATTCACTTTGATGATTTCTAAAGTTCTCCAATGATTTATCTTTGATTATCAATTGGAGGATACTACCGGGTTCTTACCAAAAAAAAAAAAGGGAAAGAATTAGTCTACTCTTAGTGAAATGAAATGGTCATGTGGGCTGGAAATGAACTATTTAAGAGTCAAAGTACTTTTAAATGTGTTTTTGTGACTTACATATGTGATGAAAAAGCTTCTCTTTCATTCAAATATATCTATCATGTATTTCTTGGCGAAGTGACTGGTACTTTCCTTTTACCTTTGTAATTAGTATATGGGGAAATTTATTAGGATATAAAATCGATACATGAACTTTTCTTTTATGGCCTGAATATAATCATGAACTTAATGCTTCCAAAAAGTTCACCACTATATTGTGCTTTCTACTAAAAAGTTAACTTGAATGTTTGCCGTTTGGTTAGTTAATCCAAAAAATATAAGTTGTTCATCTAATTTTTTAATTATTATGTTGTTTATGGTAAGCTTGACATACAAGTCAATTTTAATATTATATAGAACCACTTTTTAATAAGTTAAAGGAGTGAAGTATGGAGTTTTAAAATCTATATATGCACAAAAATTTGGCAGGCCCCAGATTAATTAGAAGATGAGATAGTTAGGACTTAGGAGGAAGATGTGGAGACAGAGAACCAATTACAAATACCAAATAATTAATAAAACATGTTATAAATATTATTATGCGTGAATATCCAACAATTACTACTTTTTGGTATTTTTTATGCATAAAACTTTGGATTTTTTTATAATCGTGATTGTGATTATAATCTTTAGTTTTCTCATGCATACTTGAGTATGACACATCTCACAAAATTGAATTGGTGTTTGATATATCTAGAAAATTAAAATTCATAGACACTTGACGGTCAAATGCATTATTTAATTAAATTAAATGCTATATATGGGTCTTCAAGAAACAATAAAAAGAAAGAAATGAAGCACTAAGCTAAAGCTAAGAATGTGGTAATAATAAGACTATGATTTTTATATATCACTATTTAGATGAGAGATTGAAAGTTGAATAACTCACTGTGAAATATATATCCTCTTATTTTCTGGTAAAGTTTGAAAAAATATATATTAATGACCAAATAAAAGGAGTCATTCTTCCTGGAATCCGACATGCATTGATTCATTCGTAATTGCAAGATTTTAAATTAGCTAGTGAGTAGTGAATGTAAATGCGCAATGTCAAAAATTAGCTCTGAATTAAAACTTTATATATATAATTGATGAACTAAGTTCTGGCTCGAGGGACCTTACCTGGTTCAGTGAGGAACTCTGGTAGTGATTTCTTGCATAACAATGAACGGCGGGATGCTGCCCCACGATTCACCTCTGATGCTTAAGTTAGTAACGAGTATTTGAGAGTAATCAGTCTAGACTAAGTAAGTGTGTTACCATGCATGGTCGACCCTCCCTAGGCCTTTTTATAGTGTGGACGACCATTAAGAAGACCCGATATTTGGAGGATTTGATATCCTATTGACTCTAGGAGAATCAGCTTGGTTTTGATATTTCAGGGAAGATATCTCTTAACGAGATATCTAAGCAAATCTTTGCTGGAATCCACGATTTCCAGAGGTGGGTTATGTGGATAATTCGTTTGACGTCGGGGTCTTCTTCATGGCAAGGTTTGGGTGACCATGCCCTTGCTTAGGGCATGGCCGCCCATCATGCCCTTGTTTAGGGCATGGTTGCTTTGTTTGGGTGACCATGGTGGGGTTCACAGTCCTTTTTCTCTTTATATATTATCACTAATCCCTCCGAAAAGATGTCATTTTGTCCCCGTTAGTTTATGTCCTCGTCGGGGTCTAAACAAGCTATCTCGGGAGTTTGTCTGGTGAAGCTTTGCTTGAGGCGTTGTCGCCCAATGTTGGGCGACCATGGTCTTGGATATTCTATGTCCCATCATGTGAAATTACTTGGGTTTTTGTTTTGCTTCCATCAATTCAATTTTTTAATGCTTTTGAATTTTCCTTCCATGGTTTGAATTGTTGACTTCAAAACTTTTGAGGGCATTTGAACTTTCCCTCCAAGGTTGAATTTTTCGAATTGCCTCCACTTTGGCCTTTAAAAAGGGTTGTCACTCTCCTCTTTGGCTACCATTCATTACTTCATTTCTCTTCTTTGAGCAAGTACTCCGGTGGGCGTCCTTTGAGAGGGGGGGTTCGCGACCATGACCATGCTTTAGGGTATGAGAATGGCGACCATGCTTTTAGAGAGTAAAGGGTGACCATGCTTCTGTAGAGTAAAGGGCAGCCATGCTTCGGGAGAGTAAAGGGCGACCATGCTTTAGGTATGAGAAATGGCGACCATGCTTTTAGAGAGTAAAGGTGGTGACCATGCTTTCATGACATAGCCCACCCCAAGTTTTCAACTTTCCCTCCATTTTTTCCTATAAGAAGCTTTGCCCCCTTGTAAGTTTTCACACTTCTTATTCTCAACTTTTCACCACTCTTTCATCTTCAAGTTTTTACTCTCTCTTTTCTCTCATCTTGGCGTTGACGGTTTTGGGGTGTTTCTTGCCAAACCACCATCGACCTCCCTTGAAGGTTAGCTTTTCTTGAATGTTGTTGTTGATGGATGTTCTTGAGTTTTTGATGAATGTTCTTCGTGTGAAAGTTCTTGAGCATTGGATGAATGTTCTTGAACGTTCTTCGCGTGTTCTTGAGTGTTCATCAACATTTCTTGCCCGTAGAATTCCTTTTCAATCATGATGCTTTTTAACAAAGTTGTTTGTTTTGATTCTTCCAAGCTTGTCCTGATTTTTGATTGCGTGTTTGTTCCATTTTTACAGTTGTTTTTCTCTTTGCGTGGCCTTGTAACCTGGGTGGGCGACCATCCTTGCAAGCTACTATTGTCTTTCACGCTTTTGGCTGACCATTCTCAGGTAAAAGACTTTCTACTTTGTGTTTTATGGATTCTGGTTCATTTTTCGTAGTTCTTGAGGGGGGGTCTCCCGATGCTCGCTCCCGTCCTATTGTTGTTGAATCTACAAAAACGAAACCCTCAATCAAACGGTTCATAAGAGTTAGGCAAAGGCCTTCGGGAAGATGTGTGGCTGAGATCAAAGACTCCTCTCAGCACGTGCGGCTTTGGCTTGGAACCTACGATACACCCGAAGAAGCGTCTCGGGCCTACAAAGAGGCGGCTCGAGCCCTATGCGGTGAGAATGCTCGAACCAACTTCGCAGCTAACCACTTGACTAGCAATACTACTGGTGAAACAACTTCGGATGGTAGTAGTGTGATTGTGAAGCATGGGTTGAGCTTTGCTTCTTTAATTTAAAAGCAAAGCTAAGCAAGAATTTGCAAGGGATCATAGCAAGGGCAAGTGAAACGATGTCGTCGTCCTCCAAAAGTAGGGTGAGTGATCATTTTACCTTTGTTAGTATATTTCACTGGAGGAGGAGTTACCTGTAGTACCAAATCCCTATCGTGGATGGTACAATAGTTGTTAGCAACTCTAATGTGCATATTTTCAGACCAATTTACCTTGTTTTTCACTTATAAATCTACTCATTTAGGCTCAAATACGTTTATGTTTGTTGCTTATGGAAGTGATACTTGCTTTGAGAGTAGATTTACTCTATTTCTATTTTTGAAGCATGAGAAAGAATCTCTAATTTGGTTAAACCACTGAGACCTAGCTAAATTTGGCTTAGTTTATCTCTTGAGCTTATTGTTCTTGAACTTGAGAAACGTTTTCTTGTTAGTTTGAGACAAATGAAATTAGGACGTTCCTATTTCTGAATTTTGTGAGATATTGAATGAATCTGAATTGTTCTTTCAAGCTAAGCAACTTAAGGGTATAAAGTATTTTGTAGATGATTAACTTGGGAAATTCCATTTCAATACGCAACATAGCTAGATGTTTTTATCACTGAATTTTCTAAACACATTTTACTGTTTTCTTCTTGTTCATTGAAATTTTGAAATCATTTGCTCTTCACTCATTTTATTTTTCATCACTTGAAGTTCATTTTATAACTTTCCCATTTTAAAATTGAATTGGTTCCATTAAACTCATTTTTAGTCATCTTTCCCCAATAGATTCGACCCTACTCACCACTATTTATAAGTTTAAGAAAGATAAGAAATTAGGATTTAATTTGTTAGATACGACTCCTAACAATAGTGAAGGACATGGAGGGTAATAATAATATGGTGGAGGTACAGCCTAGTATTATTGTCCCTCTTGCTTGTGAGATAGAGACTTATTGTGGATGTAATTCTTCATGGGAGAATTCTAGTGTTTTGGATAGCGGGTCAGAGTGGGTCGGGCTTAAGCAACTTGAGTTTGACCTCGGATCCGACTGGTCAAATTTCGGGGATCAAGGGATATTATTGGAGCAAATGATGGGGTTGGGATGGTTGGATAGTCCAAATAACTTTGAGGAGGGTTCAAAGAGTAAGAGGTTTGAGGTGTCAACTTCTGTGCTTGTGCCTCCTACTTCTAGTGGGTCTCCATATAGTAGTGCTTCTGGCTCTGGGGCTCCCCATATAATGGATATGATTTCCCGTATAATAGATTTTAAAGAAGGAATTAGTAACTGTCCAATCCAATACAATTAGCAGATAACTAAGTTCTTTAAGCATGATATCTTAAGTTCAAATCAAGATATGTGTGTGAAAAAGACTTTGTTGGTAGAGATAAAATTCACTTAGATGATTTTTAAGGTTCTCGAAAGATTAGTCTTTAATTATCAATTGGAGGATACTACCTTGGTTCTTACAAAAAAAAGGGAAAGAATTAGTCTAGTCTTAGTGAAATGAAATGGTCATGGGGCTGCAAACGAACTATTTAAGAGTCAAAGTACTTTTAAATGTATTTGTGTAACATACATATGTGAAGTGAAATGAAATGGTCATGTGGGCTGGAAATGAACTATTTAAGAGTCAAAGTACTTCTAAATGTATTTGTGTAACTTACATATGTGATGAAAAAGCTTCTCTTTCATTCAAATATATCTATAATGTATTCTTGGCGAAGTGATTGGTATTTTTCTTTTATCTTTGTAATTAGTATATGAGGATATTTATTAGGATATAGAATCGATACATGAACTTTTCTTTTTTGGCCTGAATATAATCATGAACTTAAAGCTTCCAAAAAGTTCACCAATATATTGTGCTTTCTACTAGAAAGTTGACTAGAAAGTTTGCCGTTTGGTTAGTAATCCAAAAATATAAGCTGTTCATCTGAATTTTTAATTATTGTGTTGTTTATGGTAAGCTTGACAAGTCAATTTTAATATTATATATAACCACTTTTTTAATAAGTTAGGAGTTTTAAAATTTATGCACAAAAATTTAGCAGGCCCCAAATTAGAAGACGGAAGTAGAAAATAATAAATAAAAACACCAACAATTAGACGTACGAGATAGTTAGGACTTAGGAGGAAGGTGTGGAGATAGAGAACCAATTAGAAATAGAAAATAATAAATAAAAACATGTTATAAATATTATTAATTATACGTGAATATCAACAATTATTAATTTTTGGTATTTTATGTATAAAAATTTTGATTTTTTTTTTTTATAATTGTCATTATAATCTTTAGTTTTCTTTGTTGGAATTATATAATATTTTGTGGATCAGCATTAATTAATTATTTTATCAATGATTTGTGTTTGTTGATCAGGTGACTAATTTGGTTGATTCTGAATATTTTAGATATGATTAAGTTTAAATTGTGGTAATCAGTGATGAGTTTGATTATTCACAAGCTTCACAGGACCAGGCAAAGAACCTCAACTCACGTCCAAAGAGTATTAGCAACTATCCCATTAAGTTGCTAATGTTTACAAAGACCCAATTTGTAATGGAGACTATTTTGTTAACTATTTGATTATATTGATAATCTATCTTTTGTACTAAAATGTGATGTTGTATTTGTTCAGGAGAAGTTTTGTTATTTTACAATAACTATGGGGGCCCTTTTGCAATTTTATCCAAAACTTGTAAAGTATTGGTTTGTTTTTAGACAAACCGAGAAAGTTGTTTTTGGATGGTAGAGGTTGCTCTTTTCTTCTCCTGACACACACTCTTTGTCTCCACTCTTTCTATATATTGGCATTTTGGCTCTTAGTGCTTGATCTCTGGAACTCTTTGGATTAGTGGGTTGTTTAAGTTCTTGCTCTTCAATTTCTGCATGACTACACCACCAGGTAAGTTTGTCTATCTCCCAT
>QANZ01019839.1:57404-89254 GCA_003254925.1 Chamaecrista fasciculata
GATTTAATTAATAAAAATGTTTTATTAATTTAAGTCATGAGTTTGAATTTGAATTTGAAATTCAAGATTTGAATTAAGATATTGGGGTAATATTTTAATTCAATAAAGAATTTAAATTCAGAATTCAAAATTTGAATTAAAGATATTATTGTAATATTTTAATTCAAAAATATTGGAATAAAATAAGTTGGTTATGACTTCCTAATTTTAGGAGTTATTTTTGATTTATAAAATTCCAATAAAATCAAGGTGATAGGCGCCTATCTCATGTGGGTCCCATTGGGAGATTTGATCTTCCATTTGATTCTCTGAGATAGGGATTTGAATTTGAATTAAAATATTATGGTAATATTTTAATTAGATATTCAAGTCTTAAAGATATGATATTATTGTAATATCATGATTTTGTATTTATAAAATTACCATAATTTTGGTAATTATATACTAAAAGTCGCCTAACACAACAACACACATATGAAACCCTAGTTCATTTGGCAAAGTCGAATTTCATCCTTGTTGAGAGAAAATTCGCCACCCACCTTCCTAGAGAGAGAAGTCGGATTTCATCTAAGGGGTTAGAGAGAAAATTGAAGTTGTGGGTTCCTAGGGTTCTTGAGAGAAGAAGAACAAAAGGAGTTTTGTTGCTGTCTTCTGCTCTGTTGCGCCACCTAGCCTGGATTCAGAGAAGGAGTTCCTGAGTTCAAAAGCTGTAGATTCAATCCCGGTTTCTTTGGAGAAAGAAACAAGGAGGCTAGCACCTCGTGTTCGGGAAACTGTTCGTGTGGATTACCGGTGGAGGAAGGACGTGCAAACGGACTTCTAGACTCGCCAAGTTCAACCATCCGATTGAAAGCTTGAGGTATAACACTTTTCGTATCTGGTTTTAAATTCAACTAGCGGATCTCAGGGTGGGATTTTCCTGGGGAGCGCAAGTTTTTTTGTTTATACTTTTGCTTCCGCTGCGTGTTTTCCCCGGGATTTCCCAACAAGAGATCCATCATCGGAGTGCAGGGAAGTTCCGCTGCAGTTGAATGTGTTGGGACCGTTCTTTTGACTTTAGCTTCTGGTCATGAACTTTATCTGTATAATACTGT
Source organism: Chamaecrista fasciculata (assembly GCA_003254925.1). Lineage (NCBI taxonomy): Eukaryota > Viridiplantae > Streptophyta > Magnoliopsida > Fabales > Fabaceae > Chamaecrista > Chamaecrista fasciculata. The sequence goes on from QANZ01019839.1 coordinate 58,499, forward strand.
GTATGTACCCTCCTCTAGGAGGAGTCGTGTTTCCACTTCTATCCTTGATAGACAGGGATACTCTTTTTGGCAAGGAAGTGGTAAAATTGACATATATCATAACTCTGTTATAGTTGGTACTGCTAATTTGGTGAATGGTCTGTACTGTTTGAATTTTAATATTGTGCTTGAATCTTCTTCTGTGTCTTCTTCTGATACTGCTGTTGGGAAAAAGCGTCAGAAGAGAAATGAGAGCTCTTCCATGTTGTGGCATAGACGCTTGGGACACATTTCCAGGGCTAGACTGGAAAGGATGGTCAAACAGGGCATTTTGCACGATCCAGATTTCTCAGATTTTGACTCTTGTGTTGATTGTATTAAGGGAAAGTTCCCTGCTAAAGCTAGAAATCAAAAACCTGATAGATCTGAGTATATTCTAGACTTGATCCACACTGATATTAGTGGACCAATTTCTCCTGCTACCCTGGGTGATTTTAGATATTTTAACACTTTTATTGATGATCATTCCAGATTTGGTTGGATTGATTTGTTGCGTGAAAAGTCAGATGCTTTACATGCCTTTAAGGCTTTCAAAGCTGCTGTTGAGTTGAAAACTGGAAAGAGAATCAAAGCAGTTAGATCTGATAGAGGAGGGGAGTTCTATGGTAGATATACTGAAACCGGGAGAAATCCTGGGCCTTTTGCTCTATTTTTACATGAACATGGAATTGAGGCTCAGTACAAAATGCCTGGAACTCCACAACAAAATGGAGTCGCTGAGCGGCGTAATCGGACTTTGTTAGACATTGTCAGGTCTATGATCAGCTACTCCACTTTGCCAGAATTTTTGTGGGGTGATGCCCTTAAGACAGCTGTGTATATCCTGAATCAAGTCCCAAGTAAGTCAGTGGACAAAACACCTTATGAACTTTTCACAGGCCATAAACCCAGTCTTAGACACTTTTGTGTATGGGGTTGTAGGGCAGAGGTGAGGCCTTATAATCCACAACTCAAGAAGCTAGATTCCAATACTGTCACAGGATTCTTTATTGGTTATTGTGCAGGGTCTAGAGGATGCAGATTTTATTGCCCCGATCACTCGACTAGAGTGATTGAATCTGATAGAGCATTTTATTTTGAGAATGACTCAGACAGTGGGAGTAATGTACCCAGAGTCATTAATCTGCATAATGAGGATACCTCATTACCATTATCATCTCATCCCTCATCGTCTATTGTTCCTGTTTCGATTTTGGATCAGAGAGATGAAGATGATATTCTTGTTGAAAACCCGATTGATCCTGTAACTATTCCTGAAAGGGATGAACCAACTGATTTTTTGAGACGGTCACAGAGAAGTAGAAGGTGTGCGATTCCTGATGACTACATTGTCTACTTACAAGAATTTGAGTCTGATGTTGTTGATGGCGCAGATCCTAATTCTTTTGAAGAAGCTATGTCTAGCCCTCATTCAGCTAAATGGTTAGAAGCCATGAATGATGAGATCAAATCAATGTACAACAACGCTGTATGGAAGCTAACTGAGTTGCCTAACGGTTGTAAACCAGTTGGATGCAAGTGGGTCTTTAAGACCAAAAGGGTGCAAAAGGTGAAGTTGAAAGGTACAAAGCTAGACTTGTGGCTAAAGGTTATAATCAGAGAGAAGGGATTGATTACTCTGAAACTTTCTCTCCTGTATCCTCTAAAGATGCCTTTAGACTTGTCATGACACTTGTTGCACAGTTTGACCTTGAACTTCACCAAATGGATGTCAAGACAGCATTTTTGAATGGTGATTTGATTGAGGATGTTTACATGTTGCAGCCAGATGGTTTTTCTGTGACTGGGATAGAGCACCTAGTGTGCAAGCTGAACAAATCCATCTATGGACTTAAACAAGCCTCGAGACAGTGGTACTTGAAGTTTGATCAGATAGTCACCTCTATCGGCTTCATTGAAAATTTGGCTGATCATTGCATTTATCAGAAATTTGATGGAAGCTATTTTGTCATTCTTGTGTTGTATGTTGATGACATACTATTGGCTAGTAACTCGATATCTATGTTAAATGATACAAAGCTTGCATTATCTAGCCACTTTGACATGAAAGATCTCGGTGAAGCTTCCTATGTCTTGGGAATTAGAATTCATCGTGATAGATCACGTGGGATTCTTGGTTTATCTCAAGAAAATTATATTAAACGATTGCTCAAGAAGTTCAATATGCATACTTGTAATCCATGTTCTGCAGCTGTTCAGAAAGGTGAGAAGTTTTCTAGATCATCTTGTCCTAAGGATGATGATTCGAAAACTGCTATGGACAAAGTTCCATATGCTTCCGCTGTTGGCAGTCTCATGTATGCACTAGTGTGCACACGTCCTGACATTGCTTATGCTGTTGGTGTGCTTGGCAGGTACTTGAGCAATCTTAGTCTTGAACATTGTGTATGCTCTTGTACACACACATCTTGTTTTACTCATTTTGTTGATGTGTCTTGGTAGGTACTTGAGCAATCCTGGTCCTGATCATTGGAGGGCAGCAAAGAAAGTTATGAGATACCTCCAAGGGACAAAGCATTATATGCTTACATACAGGAAATCTGAGCCACTTGAGATAGTGGGATACTCTGACTCTGACTTTGGTTCTTGTGTGGATGATCGCAAATCCACTTCTGGATACATCTTTATGATGTCTGGAGGGGCTGTTTCGTGGAAAAGTTGCAAGCAATCAATAACAGCCACCTCAACTATGGAGGCAGAGTATATAGCTTGCTATGAGGCCACACGTCAGGCCATATGGTTGAGGAATTTGATATCTGGCATGCGTCTTGTTGATTCTATATCAAGACCCTTAACCATGTATTGTGATAGCTCATCTGCCGTTAGCTTTTCTCAAAGTCATAGAATTTCGAATCGTACTAAACATTTTGATGTTAAGTATTTGTTTGTTAGAGAAAAGATCTTGGAATCTCAGATTTGTTTGGTTCACATTCCCGGTGAACATATGCTAGCGGATCCGTTGACTAAAGGTTTGCCCGTTGGGGTCTTCAAAGGTCATGTTGCCCATATGGGTGTTGTTGAGAACCTTGATGTAGCCTTAGTCTAGTGGGAGTCTGAGATGTTTTGGCAGGTTATTGTTATATTTGTCTTTTTTAGTGACTTTATTGTCGTTTTGTGATCTTTAATATTCAGATACTCAAATCTTTACTTGATATCATTTGTTTCCCTATCGGATTCAATGATCTGTATGTTTAGACTGATATGATATGCATGTTTGTGTATCCTGTTGTCACTACTCAGCAATATTTTGGTGGATTGATTTAATGATTGACTAATGCTATCCAAGTGGGAGATTGTTGGAATTATATAATATTTTGTGGATTAGCATTAATTAATTATTTTATCAATGATTTGTGTTTGTTGATCAGGTGACTAATTTGGTTGATTCTGAATATTTTAGATATGATTAAGTTTAAATTGTGGTAATCAGTGATGGGTTTGATTATTCACAAGCTTCACAAGACCAGGCAAAGAACCTCAACTCACATCCAAAGAGTATTAGCAACTATCCCATTAAGTTGCTAATGTTTACAAAGAGCCAATTTATAATGGAGACTATTTTGTTAACTATTTGATTATATTGATAATCTATCTTTTGTACTAAAATGTGATGTTGTATTTGTTCAGGAGAAGTTTTGTTATTTTACAATAACTATGGGAGCCCTTTTGCAATTTTATCCAAAACTTGTAAAGTATTGGTTTGTTTTTAGACAAACCGAGAAAGTTGTTTTTGTATGATAGAGGTTGCTCTTTTCTTCTCCTGACACACACTCTTTGTCTCCACTCTCTCTATATATTGGCATTTTGGCTCTTAGTGCTTGATCTCTGAAACTCTTTGGATTAGTGGGTTGTTTAAGTTCTTGCTCTTCAATTTCTGCATGACTACACCACCAGGTAAGTTTGTCTATCTCCCATCTATGTTTAGCATTCTCATGCATACTAATATAAGTTCATCTTCTTGCTATGTACATTAAATGATCAAATTATGTATTTTTCTCGTTTTATTTTAATCTATAAATAGAGGGTTTAAGTAATGGTATGTACAAGCCTATAAGGTATGAGTTGAGTAAAATTAAAGAATTATTCTCTATTTATACATTTCTCTACTTTTAATATTCTTAATTTTTTTTTGGTGAATTGAATATTCTTACTTTTATATATATTTTACAATACGTTATGTGCACCAATATCCATTAATTTTAGTCTTAATTAGGTATTTGAGTATGACAAATCTCACAAAATTGAATTGGTGTTTGACATATCTAGAAAAAAAATTATTTTTCATATAGACACTTGAAGCTCAAATTCATTTAAATTAAATGTTATATATGGGTCTTCAAGAAACAATAAAAAGAAAGAAATGAAGCACTAAGCTGAGCTAAGCTAAGAATGTGCTAAGAGTATGATTTTTATATGCCATCATTTAGATGCGAGATTGAAAGTTGAATAACTCTCTGTGAAAAGTTTGAAAAAAAAATATAGGTTAAGGGTTCAATTTGGTCCTATATGTATGCCCTAATATTCATTTTGGTCCATTATGTTTCAAAATGTTCAAATTGGTCCTAAATGTTGGCAAAATGTTTCATTTTGGTCCCAAACTATTGAATATGACTCGTTTCAAGCTCAAATGCGACAAGTTTAAAGCTACGTATTGTCCTCAATAGTAGTTTCTCTATCCAGTTAGAGCCATAGGCAAACGAGGTCAAATCAGTCTTAAAAGTAGACCGTTTGTTTCATGTTCAAACAAGTAAAACTTATCATATCTATCTCGTTTCAAATTCGAATGCAACAAATACAGAGCTACGAGTTCCTCTTAACAAGTCCTTTGAACTTGAAATGAGAGACGAGAGAAATATGACCAAATTCAATAGTTTGGGACCAAAATGAAACATTTTACCAACATTCAAGACTAAAATGAAACATTTTGCCAACGTTTAGGATCAATTTGAATATTTTAAACATAATGGACCAAAATGAACATTAAAACATACATTTAGGACCAAAATAACCCTTTGACCAAAAATATATTAATGACCAATTAAAAGGAGTCATTCTTCCTAGAACTCGACATGAATTGATCCATTTATAATTGCAAGATTTTTAAATTAGCTAGTGAATGTAACTGCGCAATGTCTAAAATTAGCTATAAATTAAAACTTTGTAAATATAATAATACTCATGAAAATATGTTAGCACTGTTTTAAAAATTAGACCAGCCATTTAAATGGTTAAAGTATCGGTTTAGGATTTAATACTTCGATATATCGAAGTTGAAACTCTCAAATAATTAGATATATAATTTTAAATTTTTGATATATAAACAAAAAGCTATATATTATTATTGAAACAAAATGATTAATTAATATCATTAATTTTTTTAAAAAAATATTTACAACATTTCATTTTACAAACTTATTTTTATAATATAACAAATTAAAATATAATATATTTCAATGCTTTTGAATTGAAATTTTAATAAAAAATGAAGTTGTTGAAATTAGTGTGAAGCATATAACAAGCTAGATGTTAACAATTTAACATTTTTAAGTAAGTAATACTTTATATTCGTATGTGAACTATATTAATGTTCATTGAATTATATGTCCTAATTAAGTGAAGCCTCAATATATAATATTATTGAGTGTTTTGGTAATAATAATAATAAATAGTGCGAGTTAACAAGTTAAATTGAATTGAATAAGTTTAGAATTCTTAAACTGGTAGCCTAACCCAGACCCTTGTGGGTTCATTTTTTTCAGACCAAACTAACTTATCAACCCAAACCAAACCAACTCAAACCTGCGGGTTGAGTTGGGTTAAGTTTGCCAAGTTTGCGAGTTAGCCCAAATAGTTGAACACTCCTAAATATAATTGTAGAAAATATATAATCTTGGAAATAAGCAAACAAAAAAAAAAAGAAAATTTATTTAAATACATTAATTAATTGAAATTAAAAAAGATTGTACCAAAAAAGCTTTTGGTGGTTCAGCAGAGTCTTTAAATAGTTATTTTATAATAACAAGTGAATTAATTTTAAAATTAATTAACATATGAAAATAAGATATAGGAATGAAAATATTTGCTTATGATAATTGTAGCATGCATGTATCTATTAATTTATTCATATTATAAACATTGTATATGAATTTTATGATTATATTAAATATATATTTATTAAATTAATTAAGAAATAAATTTAATATATATATATCCATGTCTTTTTAACATTTTATAAAACTTAAGAAAAAATTTCATAGCCGCAATAACCTGCAACATGCATGCATTGTTACAAACAGAATCTGCTGCCATAAAAGTTAAAACTCATTTATAATTAATATTGTTACAATACATGTCTTCCACACCAAATCATACACAATGCTGTCAATGCACAAGTACATAATACATATTTTTTTTTTGGCCAAAACAAGTACATAATACATAACCATGGTAAATTGGTAATGGTCATCTTTATTATCAATTCAACACACATAACTTGGAAAGAGAGGAAAGACTAATCCATAAACATACTTTTTGCCATCATTTATGTGGCTCAACCAGCAATCAACCTGCAAAATTTAAAGCACAGCTAGATTAGTTTAAGTGTGTTGTTTCCAAGAAGTAAATCCAAGAAAAGTTTTCTTTAGTAAAACAAACTAGTATGTATTGGACAAGACAGAAACCAAAGAAAGTAGGTCAAAATTACAGTATAGCTTTGGGTCAAATTTTATTTTATTCTTGAATGTTTTATTTGTTTAAAAAAATAAGTAAAGTAATTACTCAATCTCTGAAAAAGTACCGAGATGACAATTCGACCCCTGAGAAATTAAAATACATAATTTTGTCTCCAAAAGATTAAAACAACATACTCTGTAATCTCTAAAAGATTAAAATAGTATACTATTTAGTCCATGAAAAGGACTAATAAGTAATATGTTATTCTTCCAGGGACAAAATTATGTATTTCAATCTTTCAGGTACTAAGTTATCAACTTCGTGATCTTTTAGGGACTGAATTGTTAATTTATTAAAAAATCTTAAATAGATTTTTAATATTCTAGAAAAATCTGAAAATCCAACGTCGTTAAATTAAAATTCTATTAAATTTGATCGATGCGATAGACTTACTTTTATTGTAAAAATGGTAAAAATCTTTATATTTAAAATTCTACAACAAGAATTAACAACCTAGCGAACATTAGAAATATTAGCCAATCTCACGATAAATAGTAGCCAATCTCAGGATAAATGATAACCACAGCCCACATTTAGGGTGTATGTTAATCTCACGATAAATAGTAGCCAATCTCAGTATATTTTTCTAGAACATTAGAAAAACATTTACACTTTTTCAAACAAATGAAAAGTTTAAGATCAAACTAAAGATTTACTCTAATCATTTAGGACTGAAATAAAGTGATTAGCAAGTAGTGAAGTAATAATAACTTCTTTATAAGCATATATTTGAAAGTTTCTTATGTATGCATGCATATATATATATATATATACATAGAGTAAACTAACAATGGTACTTGGAAAAATAATCGAGTTGATAACTAGAGATTCTTGAAAGATTGAAATACACAATTTAACCCTTGAAAGAACCAACGATATAATTATGAATAATTTTCTTAGACTAAAAAGTACACCGTTTGATTATTTTCAAAGGCTGCTAATAAGTATACTGTTTCGTTTTTTCAAGGACTAAATTGTATATTTCAATTTTTCAAGGACCGAATTGTCAATTTAGTGATCTTTAAGAGACCAAATTGTTAGTTTATTCCATATATATATATATATCTTATATTATATGGCTCCACCTCTTTCTGGTTGTCCACATTTTAAAATTATAGTACAAAATTAATAATAAGAGGAAAATTATTATTTGATCCCTTCTTTTTTACTGAGTTAACAATTTAGTCCCTCATTTATTTTACATACATATTTGCGTGCCCGTTAGGGCACGCAAAGCCACTAGTATATATAATACTGCCAGAGACAAGACATAAAGAATCGGTTACATACCTGTCTAAAATCGCACAATTTGCCATCATATATATAGATCAACTCATCAAGCTGGCAGCTTCTTTCTCATAGTTCTTCTTTATAATGGCATTAAGATCATTTTCACTCTGACAAAAAAACTTCATTCTTGAACAATGTAGTATAGAAAGTTTTCCCAAGAGTGGGAATTCCATTTTCAAACTCCCTGAATAAAAGCATTCAAGGCTTGTCAAAGAGTGAAGAGTCAATGCCTCCAGCTTCTTAAACATTATAATCTCATCCTCATGATCATTTTCATCTTCCTCTGTATTAGCCACTATCTCTTGCATTGATTTGCAGTCTCTTATGGACATGTTCTTGAGTAAAGTCAGAGTTTTTGCTGTTGAAGATGTGAACAAATTCACCATACCATCACATGAAGCAACAGTCAAATCCATTAGATTGGAGAAAGATACTTTGGATGATGGTACTAAATTCATCAAACTTGAACATTCTATTACTTTCAAAGTCTCAAGGCTTTTAGGGAAAAATGATGGGTGTAGCCATGAATGCTGAAATCCTATAGAATTCAGGTTGGGAAGAGAATCCAAAACTAGTGATTTTAACTTTGAAAGGATTGATAATATTGCAGTGTGATCCTGATGATGATCATTAATAGGGCTTTGAGAGCAGAAAATCTCTTTGATAAGATCACCACAACCCACTTGAAGTTTTTCTATGTTCGGTACCTTATGAAGGATTTGACATGGAAATATTGTTTCTTTTTCATGATCATTGTTGTGAAAACACATCAGTCTGAGATATTTTATGTTGTGCAGGAGGCTATCTTCAAACATCCCATCACAAATCAGCATCATGTGTTCTGAGCTTAGTAACAGTTGCTTCAAGTTTGGGAAAACCTAATTATCAGACCAGAAGAAGGCAGAAATTAGATTAAGGAAATCAAATTGAATTAACCGTTTTCTTTAGAGTAAACTAACAATTTGGGTCCTGAAAGATCATCGAATTGACAACTCAGTTTTTGAAAGATTGAAACAAACAATTTAGTCCCTGAAAGATCCAAAAAATATATTAATTCGTCTCTTTCATGGATTAAAAGAGTATACCATTTGGTACTTCCAGGGACTAAAGAGTATACCACGTTAATTTTTTAGGGACTAAATTGTTATTTCAATCTTTTAGGAATCAAATTTTTAATTTGGTGAGCTCTCAGTGATTGAATTGTTAGTTTACTCTGTTTATATATATATATATATATATAGCTAAAATGCATACAACCCTAAACTTCATTTAATATGCAAAAAATATCTTAAGCTATACAAACCAACTAAAGGCTCCATCCCCCTAAAGTGCAAGGGCTGCGTGTGAAATGGTTGTGATCAGGAATTATTGTGGCTGTAACGCCTTAAATTTTTGAATAATCTAAAAATTCAGTTCCTGAAAGATTATCGAGTTAACAAATCGGTTTGTAAAAGATTGAAATATACAGTTTAGTCCGTAAAAGATCCAAACGATATACTTTTTAGTCCTTGAAAGAACCAAACCGTATACTCTTTAATTCATGAAAAGAACTAACAAGTATACTGTTTTGATCCTTTAGGGACTAAATTGTATATTTCAATCTTTCAGGGACCGAGTTATCAACTCAATAATCTTTTAGGGACTACATTGTTAGTTTACTCTAGTTTTTTCTTCTGAATACACTAAGATTTTGTTCAATTTATCCATTTAATTAGCCTAGAGATCATCCTGTAGTACTTTAAAAGGGCTGAAGAAGCAGATAATTGTATCAACAAATTAATGACCTCTCCTTACAAAATAGTAAAACCAAATAGTATATATATATGTACCTTTTCAGCTGAAACAATGGCTTGTTGATCCTCTAAACCTGCTTCATGATGGCTTTGAAGTTCAGATTGAAATATATTCAGCTTGGCACAATGATACACATTAAGTTCAATTAACTTGGGCCATTCAAGTTTGTGCTTTCCTGGGTAAAAGCACTTGAGCTCTGGTAAATCCCATAATGTCAATGAGTTCAAACTATGAAACACAAACTCTTGACTTTCTCCTTCATTAATGTCTGCATCTTCTTCATATTTTGCAACAATCTCCACAAATCTCTCACATTGTACAACTTCAAGCTTCTCAAGTTTATCTATGGCCACTGATGCTGGAAACAAACTTGTAATGCTTCCACACCCATTAACACAAACTTGGTGCAGAAATTGAAGACTGAGAATTCCTTTAGGGTCATCATTCCAAACATGCTCTAGATTATGAAGCTGGCCTAAGACCAATTTCTTCAAGCGAAGAGAGAATATTTGGTTGATTGGGATAATGCCCTTCATGTCAAAGATTGATGTTACAGAATCACATTCCTCAACTTTCAATTCTTCCAAGTTACTTAGGAAGGGAAGTAAATGAAAGGGTATCACTGAATTTGATAAAAATCCACATCCCTTAACCACCAAAGATTTCAAATTGCTGAAACAGCCATTCTGGATTGGAACTACACCACCATATTGCCATAGTTCTTCTAGTTCAGGGTGATCTCCCAGAATTAAATGTTCAACCTATATATGCATTCAAATTAACCAATCAATGTATACATGAAATTTATCATTTGAGAAAAATCATATAATGATCCCATGACTTCCAATTTAGTCCTTCAAAGTGTAAGTGAACTGACCGATAGCAACAATAAGAACAACAACAATCAAAGCCTTTTGACACTAGGTGGGGTCAGCTATATGGATCAATTGACGCTAAAGTGTTCTATCTTTGCACATTTCCACAATTAGATTATTAATGGATAAATCTTTCTGAATATTTTCTCCAATAGTTTTTTTTTGGTCTGTCCCTTTCTCAGATTATTGGACTATCACTCTTCTGGTCTACTTTACAAAGGAGTTAGGTGACCAATAACAAAGAGAGAAAAAGATGGAAATCACAAGTATATTTTAGATGAAGTGAATAAGAAAGTACAAAGGAGGTAGGTGAATATACAGGGGAAGAGGCAGAGTGGTGAGGAGAGTTTCTGTTATATTAACTACTAAACTAACACTAACTACTTCATACTCTAACAAAGAGATCATTCTTGTCAATTTAGTCTTCAAAAAATTTTTTTTTTTTGGTAAAATGGATGCAATTTAAATTAACAAGTGGTGGTTAAAACCAGTACATGGAAGAGTAAGTTGACAGGAAATAGAAGGTAGAACCACAGTAAACTGAAGAGCAGAAATGACAAGCTACAGTTAGACAAAACAAGGACAGTAGAGAAACACAAACTAGAAGAACTAAGAAGAAAATACATAATCTTTGACTTAAATTCTAAAAACTAATTAAATAAAAAAAAAAAGAATAACATTCACAAAAATTTTAATATCTTTCCTATAAGATTATCTCAATTATGATCCCTTTTTATATTCTCAAAAGTTTGATCACGTACAATAACTTTACTAAAGAACCTTATAACAAAGATATAAATACTAACGAAGAATCAAGACCTTACCCTTTGACGGAACACCATTTGAACTGTGGTGTTAAGATCTTCAAGCAAGTGCAAGTCATTTGGATCAGAAGAAGCTTGCATTGCATAAAAGTTAGGCGCAATAGTGACTCCTTGAGAGAAAGTTTTCATCGTAGGGCACTTGTCTATGATTACTTTCTCCAAATATGAGAATTCCAATGTTGCATTATTATTCCCTGAATAAAATCTCTCAAGGTTTGGCAAAGACTCAAGTTGCAAAAGTGAAAGCCACCCAAATGTTATCTTACAACATTCCTTAACCTCTTCTTCTTCTTCTGCTACAACAACTTTGATTGATTCACAATCCTGAATCTCAAGAGACAACAGATGCTCCAAGCCTTTTGCTGTTGATGATGTGAATAAGTACTCCAAATTGTGACACCGTCGTATGATCAAACGTTCTAGGCTCGAGAAGGTGGTGGAATTATCTACCAATTTCATCATAGACGGGCACGAAAAAATGTGTAAAATTTGGAGTCTTTCAAGAACTAAGCTTAGCCATGTGTGATCATCCTTTGATGCTATGGAGGAAAGCCCAGATATTGAGTTCAGTACTAATTTTTTTAGTTGCAATAAGAGAAATCTGTTATGATCATCATCATCAACTTGAGAGGCCGGGAATATTATTTGATTGAGTCCTGCTGAAGCTAGTACAAGACATTCTATGTAGGGTGCCTTCAGAAGAAGTTCAAAGAGTAAAGATGATGTTGTTTTTGCTGCAACTTCATTATTAGTATCAAAGTATAGGCGAAGAGTGTCTAATTTGTGAAGGAGGTCTGAAGAGAATTGTCCATCCCTTAATATCATGATATCTTTCTGATTGAGTGACAGTTTTTCCAGCTTGGGAATAACCTATTCAACAATGTCAATTTATAAGGGAAAAAAAAAGGTTAAAACCTCAATTTGGTCCTCAAAATATAGGGTAAATTTTATTTTGGTTTAAAACTGCTTTTTGTTCCGTTTTGGTCTTCAAACTTTCACATTTGTTCTATTTTGATCCCCAAACTGTGATTTTGTATAGTTTGGGTTGTTATTTATAACTTGGACAATTGATTTCTCTCATAGGTGTCTTAATATAATAAGTGAGTTAACAAAGAAATATATAAAATATTTATTCTTAACCACAAATTAGAGATAAAAATCAATCACAAATTTATTTTCAATGGATGACTAAGAATGAAAATATAAACTGCAGCAACAAAGCAGAAAATTTAAAAGGAACTTTATTCTTTAAGTGGAAAAGTCATCAAAGTAAAATTCTTTTTATACAGTATAACAAGTAAAAAAATTGTCAATTTCATAATTTAAGAGACTATTCACCCTCTGAATAAAGTTCCAAGAGGTTATATATGCACATTTAATTAAGCATGTAAATTACTTTACTATGACAATATATAGATAGAGTTAACTAAGAATTTGGTCCTTAAAAGATTATCGAGTTGATAATTTGGTATCTGAAAGATTGAAATGTACAGTTTAGTCCCTAAAAGTTAAAGCAGTATATACTCTTTACTCATAGGACTAATTAACAAGTATAATGTTTCGACCTTACAAGGACTAAAATGTGTATATATTTTACTTTTCAGAGACCAAATTGTTAATTTACTCAATAGAACATATATGATAAGCTGCATGAAGAAGTTGCAATTTAATTAAAAAAAGTACATACCTCTTCGACCAAGAAAAGGGGTTGTCTATAATAAGTTGAAACACCAATCTCATCCTTTGGATATGCTTCTTGGTGACTTGAAGTGTGTTTTGTTGTAAACATCTGCAACTTGTCACAAAAACCCACATATAAATTTTGCAAACTAGGGCAATTCATAATGTGTGTTCCACGGTAGAAGCAATCAAGTTGTGGCAAGTAATAAAGAGTAAGTGAAGTCAAACAAGGAAATTCAAACTTTTGAGTTACTATTCCTCCTTGTACATCATCTTCTTCTTCTTCGGTTCCAACAATTTCAACCAAGTCATCACAAGTAGCAATCTTAAGGCTTCTCAATTGCCTAAGATTTTTGGCCAAGTATGAAGGAAATAGAGATCTCAAGCTTTTACAACTTGTAACATCAACCTCTCTTAAGTCTTGAAATTTGACTACTTGTGCTTGTAGTCCTTGAGGGTTTCTGTTCCACACAGTCTTCAGATTTGGAAGCTTCTCCAATCTTAAATTCCTCAAATGGGAGGCTATTTCCTTGGTTTTTGACATCATCCCCTTGTCATTTATATCGAATATTACCTTAACTTGAGTGCAATTTCGTACTTGTAATTCTTCCATGTTTTTCAAGTAATAGAGCAAATGGGATGGAATTACATAATCCCTCACGTATCCAGAATGTGCCACTATTAAAGTTTTCAAGTTTCGAAAGCAGTTGTGAGGTAGATCAACTTGGCCATGCCAAACTTGTTCTAACTCGGGATGAACCGAAAGTATCAAATGCTTTGAGTATTCGAAGGAGTCCTATAAAATGAAAAAAAAAATATTAACTTTATTTGTCATCATCTCTCATGTATCTCATGCAAATATATATAGAAGTTTTATTTCGAATTTTCGATAGAGTAAAATTAATGTATTTGGTCCTGAAAACATTATACTATTTTGGTCAAAAACTTATTTCAAACTTATTCTAAAGACTAAAGAGTGTAAATTAAATTTTCAAGGACAAATTATTCCAAGTTTTTTAATTTAACCTCTGAAAAATAAAATTACTAAATTTAGTTTTCACAAAATAAAATTATAATCTTTACCAAAAAAATAAAAAAAAATTATCATCAATTTAACCATTATCTTAAATATATTAATTTCAAGGCAGAAGTACCCCCAAAATTTATATCAATTTTCAATTTCTTCTATAATGTTTGTTCACTAATCAATTTTGTTCCCAAAGTTTTATATTTTGATTAATTTTATATTTTGTTTTATTTTAGTCAAATATATAACGACATATTCTACATGGATAATGACATATAATGTAAAATTAACAGTAAAAGAAACTCAAATCCTAAGTGATATAAAGTCTATCGTTAATTTATTGAAAGAAGTTAGTCAAAGAATAAAATTGATCAAAATATACGTGAAACTTAGGAGACAAGATTGAAAATTGATGTACAGTTTGACCAAAAGGGTAGTTTTGCACCATTTAAATTTAACAATAAATACGTACCATTCTGGAGAAGATTTTCTCAATAGTAGCATTCACATCACCTTCCCAATACCATCTTTTTTCTTCAGCACACACTTTATGCAGCTTTGGTGTGTTTTTGACTCCTCGAGACATCATCTTCATCCTTGGACACTCTCTAACTACCATTTTCTCCAAAGAAGGAAACATGAAATGACAATTCTCTGAGCTGCAAAAACACGTGAGACTAGACAAACACACAAGCTCCAACGTTGTCAATTGTCGAAAAACAATAATCTCTTCTCTATTTTTTTCTTCATCATCATTGTTTATGATGATTTCCTCCATTAGTTCACACTCCCTCACTTTCATTGTAGTGAGGTGAACCAAGCTTTTGGCTGTGGAAGATGCCATTAGGTTCATCAATTTGTCACACTCACTCACTTCCAAATGCTTCAAGTGATTGAATGATACTGAGGAATTTGGCACAAACTTGACCAAATTTGGACATGATTGCAAGATAATGCTCTCAACACGTTGAACAACTAGGTCATGTTCGAAGCCTATGTTTTGAAGATAAGGCAACTTACATAATTCCAAAGCCTTAAGTTGTACAATTGTCCCAATATTTGCATGCATGGTGAGGTTTTGATCATCATGAGGCCAAATCTCTTTAAAGCGACAATCTATGAGTTCAAGTGCTTCCAAATTTGGCATTCTATAAAGAAACCAAAAGATAATTTCAGTGCTCTTCAACCCATCGAAGCAAAGTCTTCTCAATTTTTGCATCCTATAATTGTTACCCTTGTAGTCTTGCAACCACTTGGCTTCCTTTGGGCTAATTCCCAAAACTTCCAAGTTTGATATCACCTAGTTAAGAAAATAGAATAGAAAAATAAAATAATATGTATATCGGTTGAGGAAAATATGTGGTCTAAACTATTTGAGCCAAAAAGCAACATTTGATGGGGGATTGAATCCTCTATATTTTCATCCTCATCGTTTTCATCCTCTACAGTTTGATCCTACTTTAGTAAATAGACTTAAATAAACTATATATGCTAAGAATGCTGAGATAGACATTATTAGCTATATCAAAGAAAACAAATTGACTGTGAGGATAGAAATTAAATGAGAGAAATTTTAAATCATATAAACCAATTTAAAAATCATTGTAAAAACTAAAACAATACTTTTCATGATTCATCACACTTCTATATACATACCTTTTCTACGGCTAAGAAGATTGGCTTCACTTGCAAATTCATGGCTTCCAACTTGTAACAATGGAATAAATAAAATTCCTTCAATGCAGGCCACTCTAAAATGTGCATCCCCCAATAGAAACTCCTAAACTCCAATAACATTTGTAGTGACAAATAGGATAGCCGAGGGAACTCAAAAGTGATAGTATTTTGGCTTGTTGATCCTTCATCCATGGCAACAATGTCCTTCATTAGAGGACAATAAAGCACATAAAGGTATTCTAGTTTCTTCAGACCAATGGCTACACAAGTCGGGAAGATAGTCTCCATGGCAAAACACCGATCGAACGCTACATATCGCAAATTATTGAACTCAATGATGATGTTTTTTGTGTTTCCCAGCTTCCATACATTCTTCAACTTTGCTAGCCTTCCCAAACAAATATATTGCAACCTTGTTTCATTAAGCCTACCATGTGTTACTTGTGATGGAGGAACATGCTCAAGGTCAAATATGTGTTCCATTGATCTACAATTGACTACCTCTAGTGCTTGAAGGCTTTGATATTTTCCTACCATATAGCTTGGAAAAATGTTGACAAGCTTGTTACACTCTTTGATGATCAAAGTTTCCAAGTTCTGAAATGAAGTTGAACCAAGTTGGGCATGCCATATGGTATTTAGCTTCTCCATGCAAGTGATTTGGATTTTCTTCAACTTAGGAAAAATATCAATCATCTGTAGAGTAAGAATTGGTTTGGTACAAGTTATTGTTAAAACACTAGTAAACAATAATGAAACATACATTTATTTTAGATAAAAACATTAATTTCGTCCCCAAACTTTACACTAACTATCAATTTCGTCCCTAGTGTTTCACATTTTAATCAATTTTGTCCCCAATCTTTTTTTGCTTTCAATTTCGTCCCTAATGTTTTACATTTTGGTTAATTTTATCCTTTGACCTACTTTTTTCAATTTCGTCCATGCCTTCCGCTAATTTAAAGTTAAAGATAAAATAAGATCTATATATTCATAGATATCGAGGACTAAAAACAGAATGCCGTTTGTCATATATAACTATCACAGATTGAAAAGATTGTCGGGAAGATATTCTTGAGTGATGGACGATATCTATGAGTATATATAGACAAACTGCATTAAGAGTTCTAAGCATGTTTTATTTCTGCAAATAAGTCCCTATCGTTAATATTTGACTAAAGTAAGAGTAAAGGATAAAATTGACCAAAATAGGAAACATTGGGGACGAAATTGACAGTAAAAAAAAATTGGGGACGAAATTGACAGTTGATGTAAAGTTTGGGGACGAAATTAGTACTTTTGTCTTTTTTTAAAAATATATACAAAGGAAATTCATTAATGAAACAGAGTAAGCATATAGAGGATAGTTCTGAAGCAGTTAAGTAGCAAGCTTTTTACTGCTTCTATTACAAACCAAACCAAGAACATCATATAAAAATAAGGAAGAGATAAAGGCAGGAAGTGCAATAAAGATAGTTGAAGAAGCATATGAGTCACATCCATGATTTGCCAAGGCATCAACAGAGCGATTTGCTTCACGGAAAATGTGTCTGATAGATTAAATATGGAGTAAACTAACAAATTCTGTCTTTGAAAGATCATTGAATTAACAAATCGATCTTTGAAATTGAAATTAAATCCACAGCTTAGTCCCTGAAAGATTCAAATGGTATATATTTTAATTACTAAAAGAACCAAACTGTATACTTTATAGTCCATGAAAAGGACTAAAAAAGTATAGCATTTAGATCTTCCGAGGACTAATCTATATATTTTAATCTTCCAGGGACCGAGTTATCAAGTCAGTGATCTTTCAAGGACCGAATTATTAGTTCACTCTTAAATATGACAAGGATAGACATTAAAATATTAAGATTTAAGTTTAAGACACTTCTTTTTATTAATTTCAAAATTAGTAAAAGTGTGAATAAAAATCAATCAGGCTAGATGAAATCAACACACAAATATGCTGAGAATATATTATAATTGGATAAACCTGCGTACCTCTGCATCATGCATACTTAAAATATCCTCCATCATCTCACATTTACTGACAAAAAGAGTTTGGAGATTCACTAAATTCCGAGCCATGGAAAATGACAATAAGTACTTCAAATTGGAACAATCTGTCACGTTCAGCTTTTTCAAATTTTGAAAGCAATGGCTAGGCAATGATTGATCACACCATATTTTGCGGATATGGTCAATTGAGAACATCTCCAGTGTCTCTAATTTAGGAATTGAAACCTACAAGAGGACACACAATTATTTTCTTTACAGTAACTTGCATTGACTTCATAAAAATCACAAGTTCACAACACAGAATTATTATTTCAATTATATGAAACATTGTGTGGATATAAGGAAAATATAATATCAAGAAGAGTGAAAAGCTACTAACTCCATTTACCATTTCATTGAAGAGTGAAAAGCTACTAACTCCAAGCTCATCTTCTGGGGCAAGTTGATACTCATTTTGCACTTGATTTTCTTCTGATTGTGAGGCTAAAGGAATTTGACTCTTAGTGTAGAAACTAGTGAATGCCGGTAAAGATCGCAATATCAAATATCGTAATCGAGGAAATTCTACATTGTCATCCTTCGCATGATCATCATTAGAACTCCCTTGGCTTTCCATGGACACAATTTTCTCTAAAGAGTCACAATCAAACACTTCAATTGTTTCCAACTCTCTAAGGAGTTTGGCAATGGAAAATGAGAAGAGATTCTTCAATCGAACACAAGTTTCGATCTTGATGGATTTCAAGTTTCGGAAAGAGGCATCTGAAAGTTGACAGCAACATATTTCTTCCATATTCCATATTTTGCACAGATTCATTGACTCCAAATTGGGAAAAGCCTCCACTGGATGCAGCCTCTCTGTTGATCTATGAATGTACTGAATTCCAGTATTGTTTGCAATGGCTAAATGTTTCAAAGATGGAAATCCTTCAAAATTTAACTCATACAAAACATCATGAACATCATTTAGTTCTCCTAGCAATAAGCTTTCCACTCTCTTGAATAGCATTTTAATCCCCTTTTGAGAATGAATGTTGAAGCCTTCTTTAAGCTGCAATGCCAAAACCCTTGATGATTCATACATCTGATGAGATACCTTGAAATCTCCCATTGAAAGTGTGTCGAATTCTCCGATAACAATCTTGTAATTCTCCAAATTATCAAAGAAAAGGTCCTTTGGCCAAGGATCAATACTTGGGATTTGCACATCTAGAGTTATTAACTGATACAGATGCCTCAACTCAGAAAGACTAGCATTTTCTTCACTTTGATCCCATTGAACTAAGTTGTTTCTCACATAAAACTCTTCCAAATTATTCAAGCTCGATATTATCCGAGGAGGAATCACACTTAGTTTGGAGCAATTAGTGATGTCAAACATTTGTAGCATGCCTAATTTGCATAACTCATTAGGCAAGCTTTCAATAAAAGATCCTGAAAGGCTGAGAACTCGTAAATTCTTCAACTCACCTATGACAGAGCAGTCACCTATAACACATTGTTCCATACAAAGCATTCTGAGGCCTTTTAGGTGTCTAATTGAAGAAGGTAAGAGTGATAGATCAAAACCAGTCAAAATCAACACTTTAAGCTCTCTCATTCTTTTAAAAAAATTGTTTGGTATTTTCAATGAAGGATCTTTACTATCAACATGGAAGACTTTAAGCTTTGGACAGTTTAAACATTCGGGAAGATCACCAATTATATCACAATAGTGCAAAGAGACAGCATTGTACCTCATAAGCTTATTCGCGTCAGGCCACTCATCTAGCTTTCCATTTCTCATGGAGAAAACATGGTGGTCTTTTGATGCAATGGAAAGAACAGAATCACGAACAATATCGTGCATGGTGAAACGATCGTTGGAATAACTGTCCAGAAGCAAACTTGAGGCCTTTAGCTTTATAATTATGCTTTGCAATCTATCTTTAGCTTCTTTCACTGTGTAAACCCCTTGGAATATGCCCAAACCAATGCAATACTTCAACAATTCTCCGGTTAACGAGTCGTGACTCATTTGAGCACAAAGCAAGATAACAGATTTAAGTTCTTCATCTTCTAGTTGATCATAACTCAACCTTGTGGAGAACTCAATGGCATTATGCACTCCTGTGAAACTGTGCCTTTCAAGTTGTTGATGAACATCCTCCCACACAGAAAATGCCTTATTTTTCAATGTTGTTCCCACTGTGACTATTGCTATGGGTAGCCCACCACATTTACTGGCAATTTTAGAAGCAAGCTTGTCAAAATAAGAAGAATCTTTATTATTAGCAAGCATTAATCCAGCCACATTCTTAAACAATTCCAATGCTTCCTTTTCCTTCAAGACTTCCAAAGGAAAAACAGGATTTGCATTTGCATTCACACCCGTTATTTGATCACACAAAACTTGTTTACTCCTTGAAGTTAACAAAACCTTGCACCCTATGAAATCATCACTCATGGGCTTTCTTTGTTTGTTAAGATTGACATTTTTTTGATTCAAATTACCACCACCACCACCATCAAAAGGAATCCCCAACAAATTCAAGTCTAGTTCATCCCAAAGATCATCTAAAATCACAAGGGTATTCTCCTCTTCTTCCTTCAATCTCTTATGTATATGACTTGCTCTTCCAATCACACTTTCCTCCTCCAATGTCATCCCCAACATATCAGCAATTTGCCCTTGAATTCTTCTCAAGTCGGGATTTCTCGTTATATTCGCCATAATCACCACACTAAACAAGCTTGTCTCTTGAACTTTCCTAGCAATTTGCTTGACTAGGGTGGTTTTGCCAACACCACCTAGTCCATAAACTCCAACCATTCTCACAGAAGAGTCTCTCATTGCTCCCATAATCTTGTCTATGGTTTCATCCCTCGTCTTAAAACTTCGATAACTAGCCGTAGTAGAAAAAGCAGTGTCCACCCATGTTTGCCCTAACCCTAGCCAAAATGAAACTCCTTCAAGCTTATCCTTTTGCAACAACAATGCTTCAATATCTTGTGTCATTTTCTTGGCTTTTCTTCCTAGTTTGAACATCATCAACAAGTTAGGAAATGAGCCACTAGTACAATTACAGCCTGTCTTCTTGTGATCTTGATCACCTAGAAACTTGTCATTCTCAGAAATTGCCATGTCCACTTTGTTTAGCCAATCTACAACATCAGCTTCAATTTCTTGTGCATTCTTTTTTGCATGATCAATTTTGTGTTGCACTCTCCCTCTTGCATTTTGGAGATCCTTGGCTTTATTTTGAAACTCCTTGAAGTTGCACTTGTAAAAGATAAGGTAACCCACTTCTCTTGCAGCTTGATCCACCACAAAATTCACCACTTTATCAGAAATATTAGATAACAAGTCTGCCATACTTCGTTCTTTCTATGGTGCTATATGTCCTCTTCTTGAACAACTGGAAACAAAAATAAAATAAAGTAAGAGTATAAAATAGTCATTTGGGTCATCGGACTGTGAAATAAGTT
Source organism: Chamaecrista fasciculata (assembly GCA_003254925.1). Classification (NCBI taxonomy): domain Eukaryota; kingdom Viridiplantae; phylum Streptophyta; class Magnoliopsida; order Fabales; family Fabaceae; genus Chamaecrista; species Chamaecrista fasciculata. The sequence continues at coordinate 79,927 of QANZ01019839.1, forward strand.
TCACTTTAGTTCTAAAACTATTTTTTATTTCATTTTGGTCCTCAAACTTTTATATTTGTTTTCTTTTGGTTACCAAAATATGATTTTGTGTGCTATCTACTATTATTTCTAACTTAAATAGTTGAGATTGACCAATTCTATCTCATATGTGTCATAATAAGTAATAATAAGTAAGTTGGCCAAGAAAAATAAAATATTTCACTTTTTAAAAGAAAAATTTTCAATCTTTAAAAGAAAAATTAACCACAAATTTATCTTTAATTTATGACTAAGAATAAAATCTTTTCTTTCACTTTTTGTAAACTCACTTATTATGACATATATAAAAGAAAAGTAGTCCATTTCAATTGTTCAGCCTATAAATAACGGCTGAAATCATATGAAAACACATTTTGGGGACCAAAATGGAACACAAGCATTTGAATACCAAAATAGAATAAAAAATAGTTTTAAGTCCGAGTTTCCACCAATAAAAAGAATAAGTGAATGAACAATAGGAATGATATATACTATATTCTTTTTTTTTTCAATTATACAATCGGTATAGTACAAGGTAGATACCTATGAAGCATGTACACTAACACGGATACGGGACACGACTTGGACATCGACACGTCAAATTCTTAAAATTACTCATCACGACACGACATATATTTATATATACAAATAATTAAAATCTATAAATTTTGATGAAAATTTTAATAATTACAATATTTATTCATAATCTATGTCATATGTGTCATTATTTTTATTGTTCATCGTGTTTAATACTTAAAGTCACAAAAATTTGATTTTATATTCTGAAACCTATGAATATGTGTCGGATGGGTGTCGTACGAGTATCAGACGATATACCCTCAAAATGAAGTGTTCGTGCTTCATAAGTAGGTACTCATTCCTTTATTACCTTAACTTCATATTTGAATTCTGTACATTTTTTCAGAGTATAAGGTGGATACAAAATTATTAAAGAAGAATACATTGTAGATTTGTTTTATTTAAAGAAATAAATTATTCACAAACATTCAACATTCTAATTACATGTTTATTTTAAATAATAAATAGTATAAATATTTCATATGTAATTTATTTAAACTTATTATTTGGTCTTTGAATTTACACCGAATCAACTAATCACCTGAATAATCAAAATATAAGACTGAACCATTGAATTATTGTAGTTGATAATGATTCGGTCCCTGGGTCAAATTCAGTGACCAAAAAAAAAATCAATATACATTAAGGGACAAACAAACTATTAATTTAATACAAATTCAAGAATAAAAAAGTATAAATTCAATTCAAATTTAGAGACATCACTAAGGACCAAATAGTCAACAATTGAAATATTTCAGAGACTAAATCGTGTATTTTGATTATTTAGGAACTCATTAGTGAACTGTGTGTAAATTGAGGGACCAAATGGTAGGTTTTCTCTTATTTAAACTTCAAACATCTATGTAGATATATATGTATATTAAACTCAAGAAGTAAATTAAATATCATGAATCATTTATGATCAACTTTGCTTTTTTGCCATGAAACGAGCGGTCTACTTTAAGGACCGATTTGACCTCATTTGCTGACGGCACCAACTGGACAGAGAAAGTACTATTTGAGAACAATATGTAGCTCTAAACTCGTAACTTTTGAACTTGAAACGTTTCATATTTAATAGTTTGGGACCAAAGTGAAATATTTTGCCAACATTTAGGATCATTTTGAACATTCTGAAACATAATGGACCAAAATAAACATTAAAGCATACATTTAAGACCAAAATTAAAATACACTCTTTAGTTTCGGAAAAATTCAAATACTAGACATTTTAATCCATTTTGTGGAAAAAATATTTATCATTTAATTCTTTTAAGGACTAAAAAATATATTAAAACATAAATTTTACAAAAGAATGAGTTTTCAAACTCCATAATTTTTCAAAAATTGAAAGAGAAAGAAATGGAAATATGGAATGCTCGGTGCACCCCAGTCCTAGCTTTTCATAAACCAGCTCCTCATTTAACAATATCAGATTACTAAATCGAATATCCCACTTTTCGAAACCCATTTCAAAGAAAAGAAAAATATTCTCAAAACAAACATAAATAAATAAACAAAAGCTCTTGCGTACTGTGTACATGAATCACACTGAATAAGAATCTCGTCATACACAACAACAAAATAAAAATAGACATGGGTATGTATTAATAAATTAAATTCAACAAATTAAACCACATCTAAAACTCCTTTGAAAAGAAGTAATTAATATATTCCAAAACAAGCATACAATTACGAGTATTAGACAGGGATATTCAGAAAATAGAAAAAAAAAACAAGGAAAAACTAATTTTATTGGTAAATTAAACATTTAAACCTGACCTGTTTTCCAGCTATAGATACATGAAGAAAGCGAGGAGATTGAGAAAATCACAAGAAGATAGATTGATGAAACGCTTTGGCTCTTCCTTTCGTCTCTTCATGCCTTCGTCTTTGCAAAACTTGCCTCTGTTTCAATATTTAATTACTAATAATATATAGTACTATAGCTGCAAAAGTTCAGATATATATCATGTCAGCCATAAAAATGTAGTACATATACATCGATTTCTCACCTACCCACGTTTCTCATAATAAATGGATTAATTGGATCGTTTATATTTATATATTTTTTAAAAAATAAAATAAAATTTATTCTCCAAAAATATCATTACAATATGTTTGGACTGAATTTTGATATAATAAATTTTGTTATTAATAAAGTTAATTATCTTTATTTTTTATAATTTGAAAAAAAAATTATTTTACTAAATAAAAGGACTAAATTGCAAAATATGAATTTATTCTAGCCCAATATTGATTAGCCCAATACTCTTCGTATATACAATCTAATTTTAAGGCCCAAATGTTAAGAAGCCCAAACTATTTCTACAAACAACTCCCTCACTAAACGACCTGAAAATCTAAGGTTTGTCTAGGCAACGATCTCCTAATGACCTATACATACTTCCCTAAGATGTCTAAGCCCCTAAAAATACTCTCAATGTATGGATTAAGAACGACCTTCTCACTCCCCATATTACATGGGCACTCCCTTTGGCGATCCGTATCAAGCCCCGAGTCATCATGGCTATATTCTTCTCAATCTCAACCTCAAACTCGGTGAAAAGTCAACCCTAGAGATTCAAATTGGGTGTAGAAAAGTATTTGACATAGTAAAATTTGTTAAAGAATAGAATAGCTTAAGAGAATTGAAGAACTGAAGTTGAATGGAGAAGAAAGGTCAGAAGGCAGCTCCAAGGACCAGATATTCATCAACTTGTGTGATCTGACAGTGGCGACTTCAGGAGTTTTGCTTGAGCTAGCCCATTAAGTTAAATTTGAGCCTTTGAAAGGAAGTGAAGGCTCGACATGTCCAAACTAAAGGAAGTGTCGGGTCGAGCCCATATGGTGATTGAACCTCTTTGTTGTAGCCCCTTTTTTAAAATAGAGATCCGTTGGCACTAGAAGAGCACCCAAGACTACCCGAAAAAGGGGAAGATCGCCCATTTCTCGTAGCTTGGGCTGGCAAGTCTCCCGTAGTGACAAATATTAGGGGAGTTAAGGGATTGATGAAGGATCCCCTAAGAGGTTAGATGACTATAACTTATAACTGTCATAATCACCTCTTATATATCTCTCACTCCCACATTAACCTTAACACATTAAAGTGTTAGGCTTGGGTCACTTTATGAAGGCCCATTTGGCCCATGTCCAACCCAAGCTTTTCTTTCAATAGCCGGTGTTTTAGTTTTTTAAGTGGGAGTAAAGTAATGAGCAAGCAAGAAGTTTATAGAGAGAGAGAGAAAAAAAACGTGGGGAGAGAGAAAATAGATCAGAAAAACTGATTATTATCTGGCAACAGCACTTCTGGCCAAGTTCAACAATGAAACCTATTCCAATTAAGCTCAAATTTTGAGGGTATCTTCTTGGCATCCAGATCTTGATATCCTACAGTCAGTTTTTTTTTTTATTATTGGAGCTTTAGTTTGGTAGAAATAGATTTAAAGTTTGAGGAGTGTCATATCTAGCATTCCTAAACAACGTCCATTGCCGAGAAAATTCAATGGTGAGATCTTATCCGATTGAGCTGCAATTTCGAAAGTATGTTCTTGACATCCTGTTATTCATATCCTACGATAACTTTTGGAATTGGAGATGATTTATATATTCCGATTGGGTTTTGAAACTACTACTACGTCTTTGTGTGTTTTTAGTTTTCTCAACTTTATTTGTGCATGTTGATATGGGTATTTGTTGGATGAATCTTGTGAGTTAAATATATTGTTTTAGGGTTTGTTGAAATATATTTGTGTAGGCTCATTTTGTTGATGTTTCTTGTACCCAAATTTTGCAAGACAATGTCTTTAACTCTTTTGTGAGATGTGAGAGATTGTATATAATTTTAGTTGTATTCTTTGATTGATGCAATATAGTTTGATATTGGGATCGCGATTTTTTGGGTAGGACCGTAGGATCGCAAGATCCTAGAGATCTTGGTCAGATTTTGAATTTTTTTATTTTTCTTAACATTTTGGCATTTTTTTAGAGAAAACATACAATTTAGTCCCTGGATTTACACCGATTCAACTAATCAGTCCCTGAATAATCAAAATACACGATTTGATCCTTGAAATATTTCAATTATCAACTATTTGGTCCCTAAATTTAAAATAATTTTATACTTCTTGGTCCCTCAATTTATACTTATAAATTAATATTATTTGGTCCCCTAATTTAATTGACTTTATACTTTTTGGTCCATAAATTTGTATTAAATTTACACTATTTGGGCCCTAAATTGTTACCTTTTGGTCCACGAATTTGACTCAGGACCAAATCGTTGACAATTGTAATAATTCAAGGACTGATTAGTTTACACGGTGTAAATTCAGAGATCAAATAATAGGTTTTTTTTTAATATTACTAAAAAACTAATGTTATTACATATATATTATTTTTTTAAAAAAAGAAAACTAAGATCTTGCGATCCTCGATCCAATCTTCCAATTTGATCTATCTTATGCCCCTTCCAATCCTTAGCAAGATCCTCATCTTGATTAGCTTGCGACTTGGCACCAGAACTCATATCAGAGACACAAGCTCTGTTGCACAAACACAAGCTTTATTTGATTAGCATTGTTTACTCTTTTGTACAACACCAACGAAATGACATGTCAACATTAATTGAAAAAAGATGCCTGTATAATTTAAATTAAAGAATAACTGAAATAGGCATATATTATACCAACAAATTAAATTATTAAAAAACCTCACAGAAACATGTGCTCCCTAGCTGAAAACAACATTTAATCACTAGCTGAAAACTCTTCAACAACAATCTTATTGAATAATAGTCAATTTTAGTTTTACAATATCCAATTATAAAATTGGTAACATAAACAAAAGATTTGGTCATTTCACCAAATATTTTGTTTATCAAACAATACCTATCAATTAAAGTATTATAAAAGAAATAATATCCAAATTTTCTACATCATCATAGAAAACACACCTTCCTCTCTAACAATTTTTTTTTCCCTTTGAAGAAGCTTCTCTACCTTGAGGGCTATTCTAAAAAAAACAAAACTTCTAAATCATTCTTGTAGTATTTACTCTACCACCTTTGCAAATGCACAGAGAACCAAGTTCGCTTTCAGTATTTTAACAAAACTTCTATAATATCGTTGATGGCTAAGAAAACAATAGGCATCCATTAAAGCATCACAGAAAACAACATTAAGTCTCTGAAGAAACTTCATCATTAACATACCACAGAGTGTTTGCTCTGTTTGTGACTCTTTGATCACCCCTTCTTTACGAAATGGATCAAATAGTCTTGTAAAGGTATAAACATTAGGAGTCATTTCTTCCAATACTTTGTAACTTAGAAATTGAATAGCGTCTTCTCATTGACCAGTGTTGTAGAAAACATGGATTACAATACTCAGGTCAATAGTTTTCGAACACAAATTAAAAGGGTTTTTATTATGAATAACATCATAACTTGGAACTGTCGTGGGGCAAGAGGAAAGGGTTTTTTGGCTGCTGCGAAGATTTTTGTGGAGAAACACAAACCTAGTATTTGTGGTTTCTTAGAGACAAGATGCTCGAGCTCTGAAGCTTGTGGGAAATTGAGAAGTATGGGGTTTGATGTTTGGTGTTACTCTGAAAATCGTGGCTACGCAAGAGGTATAAGGGTGGCCTGGAACTCTGCGAAGATTAATGTCACGATTATATCAAATGATCTTCAATACATACACATGAGAATTTCGGAAAGAGATAAACCTTCTTGGCTTCTTACTATAGCTTATGTAAGTCCTAGAGAGGATCTGAAGACTATTTTTTGGGAGCGCATGAGGAGAATTTCAGAGGATACTAATGAGGCGTGGATCATCATGGGGGATTTAAATGATATTTTAGAGACTCATGAGAAAAAAGGGGGGGCTCCAGCTAATATAAGAAATTAAAGTGCAATAATTTCAGGGATTGTATTGATAGTTGCTGCTTGATGGATTTGGGGAACAAGGGTCATAAATTCTCTTGGAAAGGTCCTTGCACAAGAGGATATATGAGAGTTTTTTAGCGCCTTGATCGTGCGCTGTGCAACAACAATTGGAGAACTATGCATGGAGAGGCGATAATCACAACCCTCACGAGAATTGACTTCTCAAATCACCATCCCATTTTGCTCAGATTGGAAACTAATGATGGAAGACAAGGGAATCGGCCATTTCATTTTGAGAAGGTTTGGCTCACTCATCCTCGCTTTAAAGAGTTTGTCAAGAACTCTTGGAGAGACCAAGGATAGATCCAGACAACTCTTGAAGTGTTATCCAAGGACCTGATTGAATGGAATAAAAATGTTTTTGGGCACATAAAAAAGAGGAAAAATATCATTTTCGCTCGCTTAGGGGGTATTCAGAGAAGTGGTAATTGGAATCCTCATCTTGAAAGACTGGAAAAAGAGCTCTAAAACGAACTTCAGGAAGTGTGTATGCAAGAAGAGATCCTATGGCACCAAAAATCAAGATTGGATTGGATAAATTCGAGGGATCGAAATACCAAGTTCTATCATATTAAAGCTATCAACAAAAGAATGAGGAACAAAATTTCAACGCTTAAAGATGATGCAGGGACCTAGTTGGAAGATGAAAAAGAAGTGAAGGATCATGTGGTAGGCTTTTACAAGGATCTTTTTTGTGATAGAGACATGTCTATTGATAAAAATCTGACTGCCCTGAGCTTCTCAAGAATTGAGGATGGATGTCGGGTCCACCAATTATAATTGAACCTAATTCTGCTCTCAAAGATGAATTATTAGTAGTAGAGACGATAATAGGGTCGATCCAAATGGACTAATCTTTCCCAAGAGTTATGCAATTATAGACCAGAAAAATAAAGAGACCAGTGTTTACGTCTTGCCCAAGACTAGTGTATGTGACTCTAATCTTGCCCAAGACTAACGAAGTGACAACAAATTTTGTAGGAATGAAATAAAGAGCAGTTCGAAATTAAAGGGGTAGTTACTGATTGATTGAGGTCTTGGCTATGATCGTTTTTCATGGAGTTTCACACTTGATTATTGATATCAAAATAATATTATTTCATCAAAATAAACAGATTAACGAATTCACACGATGAAATCACTCTTTCATTAACATTGATCAAAGGATAACATATCCAATTTAACCACTTATTAACTAGACGAATCCGACACGATCGATAATCCAACCTAATTAATAGAATAAAGAACCGAAAGATATTAACCCTAACAACTAATTCACGAAATTACTTGTTAGATTTTATTCTCCCTAACATGGTTCGGCCATCTTAGTTGCTACTTAGTGATGAACTTACAAATTACAAACTAATAGGAACACCTAGCGTTATATTTACAAATCAAAATAAATAACTTTGGCTAAGAGTTATAAAAATTAACTTTAAACATATATAAAGAGACAAGTAGGAGAAAGAAAAATATATTAAATTCATGAAATAGAAAACATATAAAAGATTTCACAAGTGTTGAAACATCCCATCTAAACTCACCCTAATCCAAGATAAGAGAGTTAGCCACGTAGGGCCATTGAGCACCAAAATATGTAAAGTGTGGGTTGAAAGTAAAGTATGTGATAATTTTCGTGAAAGCCCTAGGATACCTATTTATAGAGCTAGCTCTAACTGACTGATAAGTCTGATTTTGACAGACTTTTAGGGGTTATTTTGATGATATTTTGATATCGTGTTTGAGATTTTATCCCTAATTTCCCTAATTTCTAGATTTTCCTTCTAGTTTATGAGATTAATTGGAAATATGATATTTTGTGTTTAATTCTTTATATTTGTAAATATCATGATGGATTTGGTGTTCATTCTGTCTAACTTGCAGAACAAACTTCAAATGATTGCCAAGATCCCATAAAATCAATTCCATGATTGTGAGAAAAAATGAAATTTCTGTTGGGAATTCAAGGGCGCCTAAGGCAGCGGAAGCATGAAAAACTGTAAATAAAAAAACTAAACGCCCAGGTCCAAGAATTCCCGAACGGATCCGCTAGCTGAATTTAAAACTTTTGGTTAAGTGGTATACCTCACGAGTTTCAATCGTTTAGTTGAACAGGGCGTTTCCAAGAAGTCCACGTAACGCGTCCTCCCTCCGCCGGTAATCCACACGAACAGTTTGGAGATGCCTAGGTGCTAGCCTCCTTCACTTCTCAAGTGAATCCGGAACCTTTATCTACGGGTGTTCTTTTAAATTCAAGAACCTTTCTTGAATTATCAAGAACTCTATGGCGCCTTGATCAAGAACTCTTCTTGATCCCACACAACCTTGTCACACAATATTAACTCTTAATATTGTGCGCCACTTTCTCTCTCTAGGAAAGCAAGGATGCGATTTTCTCTCTCTCTCTCCTCACCAAGGCAAAATCAAATTTTCCTTGTGAAGAATTAGGCTAAGTCGACTTTTACTCTATGTGCATGAGGCTCTCACCTTTTGTGACTTCACTCTCAAGAATCCAATTCTCAAGTTGTGAATTCTCTCTCTAACCTAGATTGAAAATCGAAATTTTCTCTCTCTTGGTTAGCTCTCCCTCAAGAATCCAATTCTTGTGATCTCTATTGAGAATGTCGACTTTGGCTTCCTTTTATAGGGTTTGGGGACTTTGATAATTATAATTTTAGGAAACCCTAAAATCATATAATTATCAAACCATAAGATTATGATATCTTAATATCATAATTTCATGAGTTGATTTCCAATTTAAAATATTACCTTAATATTAAAATT